>CM021110.1:155792811-155828782 GCA_007115665.2 Sequoiadendron giganteum
CTTTCAAATAATCTAGTACAAGCCGCTACCCTTCAGTAAAGACAAGGATGATATGCTAACAAATATTCCTTGAGATGCACAAATAAAAATATTAACCTATGATTTTCTTTCAGATCGATGAACATTATGCTACCAAATACATTGTTCTTGCTTGACAGTCTTCAATCTTCCTACCGGTATGGGCTAATGGTGGTGCACAGATTTGAACATCCATTATGGTTGCCATCAATTAAAACACCAAGTGATCCTCATAGTATCTCTTGCCAACAATCCACTACCACATTACACAAATTCTCTCCTCCACCAACCTCCAATGCAGCTATTGTTGTGGCATCTTAAACTTTTATAATTTGTGGAACAACACCTTTGACTTTTGACCTATCAAAATGCTTTGCAAGTCCATTATAGGTAAGTTGAACATTTCTTGCAACTATTTTGTGCATTTTTTGTAAAGGGTTGTTATAAAATATGGAGGTGAACTTCAATACACTATTTTGTTACAAATTGCATAACAAAAAGTGCTCATTGAACAAGAATTGAGAAGTGAGTTAAAACACTGCATGTTTTCCATCCTACATCTTTTTTGTGCATTTTTTGTTCCAAATGTATTGAGATATTCAAATGGAATGTTTTCTGAAAGTAAGGGTTATTATACAATATGAAGGTGAAATTCAATACATTGTTTTGTTCTGCATAACAAAAAGTACTCATTAAATAAGAATTGAGAATTGAGTCACAACCCTGTGTGTTTTTCATCCTATAACTATTGTGTGCATTTTTTGTTGGAAACTGATGATGGTGGTTTTTGCACAGAAACAACTCAAACAAAATATGATATTCTATCTCTCTTGAAAGGTAAATCTCTATTGGAAAAGAGATAAACCCAAGGTCTCTAATGTCAGTTCTTGACAATGCAATAAAACAACTCAGTGATAAATGTGAAAATGTTGGTAATCACAAAGGGACCTTACAAAACAAGTACTGGAACTTAATCAGATTTTTTAATGTGTTGATACTTTGAATTCTTAAATCTAACCCTAACTCAAATTCAAAGAAATAGAAAAAGATAAGGGTTTTATAAATCCTAAGCTTGAAATTACTCCTAAGATCAACAATACAGATGACAAGATGCTAAAAAAACCCAATTCCTCAAAAATAACTTCTGCTCAACCTAGATTTAACCTGTAATTTTACAAAATAGTGCAATCTTCTAGGGAATCAAATATTTTCAGATCATGAAAATTCATTCAGGTCAACCCTTGTTTTGCAATTGAAATGAACAAACCCGCAATTGAACTAAGCACACAATTATAAGATCTAGGCTAACTTTGTAGAGCACCCTACAATCAATAAGCTACCAAAATTATGGATCGTGAATTGCTACAACATTCCAAGCATCTAACCACAAATATCATCAAATCGCTTAATTCTAAACCTAACATTCATTCAAGATTTCAAAGCAATTAGGAAAGATAGAATAACCAAAACCATGTAAGATAAATCAATCCAAGAGAGGCCATCAAAGCAGGATGTCTCCAATTGTATTGAATTCATCCAACAATAGCAACAATTCAAGCATCTTGTGTTACAACACTTGCTTCAAAATAAACTAACTTCTAACTCTTCTCTATTGCTTAACTTGATGTGAATTATAATCTTCTAGCACTACTTATCATCATCAATGAGGCTACATGCCACATTTATAGAGAATGTCATCCCAAGATAGGGCTACAAAGAAAGTTCGGCCACAAACAGGTCGGCCAGAGAAGGAAAACCCCAAAATTAAAACATAAAACTTTATTAAATGCTTGAGGCTCCTCTCCAGTTCGGCCTCGAATTCTCCTTATAATTCGATCCAATGCATGTGAAGGCTGGAAAGTAATAATGGGAAGCACAAATTTTGAGGAATTCACCCATTAGTCGACCCTTTGTCTTTCCCTTGACCCATTTTATCTTGCACGCTACGGAAAACCTCCTCTAGATCATCCAAAGGTGGAGTATTTAATATTTTGAACCTTCTATAAAGAGACTTAATTTCTTCCCTTGATTTCTTGATGACTTCATCCCATTCTACCTTTAGAGTTTGGTATTTCTCTATAACTACAACCTTTGTGGCTGCATCATCAAGTTGATGCACAGTAATTGGGCCACCATTAGCTAAATCATAGATCTCATGCCACCATTCCCTTAGCTACTCTAGACTTAGGTGTTTCAGTGAAAACTTCTTTCTCCCAATCATAATCTCAAAGAATGGAATACCCTTGCCAGAAATATCCTTCAATGTATTCCCCACTTGCTGCCCTTGTTTATGAATTTTCTTCAAAACCCTTTGATTAATCTACAGCAATTCGTACCATTCCCAAGGTTGTGAAGCCTTTGAAGAAGGTAGGATTTTATCATTCACCGGCTTTTCTTTTATGTAATCCATGATTATCTTCAATTTCTGCAGGAGAAGATTTGTACCATTTTTGTCTTTAGCTCTTCCAGCTACAGCCTTGCTTGATTCAGCCTGCATTCAAGAGACCATAATCAATATCTATCATAGCATAATAATCCAAGCTAGTTCATCATAAATGCATGCCAATCACCAAAGAAATACAAACAATCAATCAAAATACCCTAAAAATAATATTAAACATCCTTTCTTAAAGTTCAGGCTTTTCACTGCTTCATGGAATTAAAGCCAGAAAGGAATTTCGGGGAATTCTGAGACAGACAGATTTTAGCAATGGAAACCCAAAATAACATTCATAATCATCTCAATCATCATGCAAAACTCAAGACACATCTGCACATCCATAAATTATCTCAAACCAATCACACAATGGAAATCCATTAACAGTTAATTCATGCATTCCCTTTATTCTTCATTCCTAACAAATTTTTGGGGAATTTCGCTGAGAACGAAAATCCACGAAGTTGGCAAGACTTAGCACTTTTCGAAGAAACGAAGAGGTGATGAAATCCGGGGAAATCTTGAGGCAACGAATTTTCGTGAAATAAGTCTGATTTCACAGTTTTACGCGAACTTCGAGAAGACGATGGATCGAAGGAAATCCATGAAATTTCCAAGGTGGAAGAAATCGCCGATACGCCTAAAACCTCAAAATACTCAAAATTTTGAAACTTCGACTCATAAACTTAAAAATCCCAAAATCTAAAATCCAAAATCTTTGACTTCAAAAGGATTTCGCCTAAATCAATCAATTGATCATGATTTTCAGAATCCAAGCTCAAATTTACATTTTTAAATCGTTCATCAATGGTTTTAACTTTCTAACTCTCCCAAAGGGTGATCTAATAGTGCTAATAATAAATTCAAAATTGAACCCTGGGGTTTTAGGATGAACACGCCATCATAATTTCAATCCACTCGCTCACAAAACCAAATTCAAAGGCCAGTGAAACAAGCAGGGTGAGGCACAATCGATCACAGGATGAGAAAAGGAGGCAACACTAACCTCAAAAGGGGAAGTCAAAATCCGAAGGAAAAACCCTAGCCAAATTGCAAACCCCATCAAAATACTGAAATTAAACCCAAGCACACTCAACACGCCAAAGAGGAATTCACATCCATCAATTGAAATTAGGGCAACGAATACATACCATTGATGAAGCAAAACATGTGATAATCTATGACTGAGAGCAAGCCTTGACGCATGAGCAAGAAACAACAGCAAAAATTCCAAGAAAACCATGACCAAGCCTGAAAAAATGCAAGTCCAAACGCTAATCACATCAAGCAACCACAACTAAGCTCCCTCAAATTCAATTAGTTAAAAATGAAATCAGCTCATAGCATAAAAACTAGCTCAAACCTCATTAAACACAGTTGTAGAGTCCATACACAAGCCACCAATGCAATGATAAAACAATCCAAAATGAGTTCGGGGATCTGAGGTAGAAAATGAATTTCAGGAAAATTTGGTCGACACTGAATTCTGTGAAGGATCGAAATCCCCAAAAATAGTGCAAAAACAGCCTCTGTCGAGTTTTCAAGGCAACCGATGAAATCTGCCAAAGGAGGAAAATCCCAAAACCAAGGAAAAACCCGAAATTGACCCAAAACTCAGGATTTTCAAAATTTTATTCACAAAGGGTGTTTGCATAAGCATGATGAGCATCAAGGAACATTGCAAAATGACCAAATCCCAAGATTAAACCACCAAAGACTAAAAGAGCAAGCAAAGAGAAGAACCAAAAAACCAAGAAAAGAGGGTCCCTATTTTCAATGGGTTGTGTGTGTAAAACTACACAACAAATGGAAACTCTGCTAGGAAAATTCCTTAGATCATTTCAATGACAAACTAGAATCAAGAACCCAGAATCTCTGGTTTCAGTCCTTATAGCAAGTCACTTATGAAAAAGGTTTCAAAATTCACAAGTAAGCAATCATGTCTTGTACCAGGGTCAAAGTGTGTTTCCATGCATTCATTTCCTTTCCTTAGTTACAATAAGGACCAAACTTGGTCTGATAGGGTTACATAAAGATTCCAACTCCAAAAGCAGCCTGGATAGATCCTCGCTGCTAGTTAGGTGTCCATAGCCTCGATGAGGTTATCACTGTAGTCCTCCCAAGCATAGCTCTACTGCCAGCCAGGCATCTATAGCCCTGATAGAGATACTAGGATACTCCTGATAAGGTGAACATTTCTTTTAATTTTGAATATTTTATGTTCTCTTCTTTTTTATATATATATTCTCTTTGAGATCTTTTAAACTTTCACTTTCACCCTATAAGCAATGAAGCTCATTCTCAGGGATGAGAACCATAGTGGCACTTGAGAAGAATATAAGATTTTTCACTCAATCAGACTTCATAAGGACTATATGCAACCTCAAAATCCTTAAGACTTGTGTAAAAATATAAGACCCAAATACATTCTAGTATTTAACTTAATCAAGTAACCTTTCAATTCCAGGCATATGTAACACTAGATAAAGGAATTCTACCAATTGACTTTGAAAAGATGATTGAAGCTTGTAAAATAAATCTCAGTGCAATCCCAAGCAAAGAAACATTCGCCATACAAGTCCAACATACCCAAAAGAAAGTAGGAAAACCTAAAGCAAGAGCAGAGAAAAAATCAAAACCAACGAAAGCAAACCTACTCTAACCAAAAGCAAAAAACAAGCAAAGAAAAACAAAGCAAAACCAAACCAAACCCAAGCAGAAGCAAAACAGCAAAAAGAAAACCTAGCCTAACTATGTACAAAGAAAGAGCTACAAATAGCTCAGGACTAGAAATAATGCTTCAAATACTGCCCATTGACAAGCAATGGGATGTCCTCTCTAGTGAGAGTTTTCAGGAAGAAAGCATTATCTCCCAGAATCTTTGCAATCTGATAAGGGCCAAGCAAAAGTTTGTCGAATTTTCCATGCTCTCCCTTTCGGTCATGGGCTTTGTCCCAGTAGACAACCAAGTCATAGATTCTAAAGGCTTTCACCTTGGATCTCCTATCAAACTATCTCTTCACTACACCTTGATGTTTAGCAAAGTTTTCTAAGGCTTCATCTCTTTTCTCTTCAAGGTGTAATAATTCAACTAGGTGTGCTTCACGCTTATCTTCTCCATCATAGTATTCATTAATGAATTGCAGGGTGGGGATCGTTAGCTAAATTAGAAATATAGGTTCCAAACCATACACTAGGTGATATAGAGAGGTTCCTAGGGATGTCTTTTGTCTGGTACGGTCTTCCCAAAGAGAAAATCTAAGTTGGGTGTGTTAATCCTTGGGATTCTTCTCTAATAGCTTACAAATGATTGTTAAAAGGTTCTTATTGGAAGACTCGGCCAGACCATTACCCTGTGGGTAGTAATTGGATGCAAACTTTATAATGATTCCATGATCAAAAGCCCAATTAAAAAATTTCAATGATGCAAATGCAAGACCATTATCACAAACTAGAGCCAATGGACAACCAAAATGATTAACAATACCTAACTCAATGGAATTGATTACCACTTCAAAAGTGCATTTTTTGCATGCAAGAGCCTCAATCCATCTAGTAAAGTAATCAGTTACAGTAAGAATATACATATGGCCTGCAAAGGAAGGTGGATTGATTGGACTTATGAAGTCCATTCCCCATTGTGCAAATGGTTTTACCTCTATGACCGACTAGAGTGGGAGGGTTGCATGTTTCTCCTTGTTGTAGTTTGACATACATGGTAGGTCCTCACATGGTTATGTGCATCCTTAAATAGGGTAGGCCAATAATAGCCTACCCTCAATATCTGATTTACAGTGGAAGGTGTTGACCCATGGCCTGTGCCATATTTT
Organism: Sequoiadendron giganteum; assembly: GCA_007115665.2. Classification (NCBI taxonomy): domain Eukaryota; kingdom Viridiplantae; phylum Streptophyta; class Pinopsida; order Cupressales; family Cupressaceae; genus Sequoiadendron; species Sequoiadendron giganteum. The sequence continues at coordinate 155,799,097 of CM021110.1, forward strand.
CCATGAAATTCATCCATCACCCTCACAACTTCTTCCTTCCCTAGGCATATCAAGTAGACACCCTCATGATTTATCTTGTACAAGACAACTCCCTTCATCATAAAGCTATCACTCTTCAAACGTAGAGCTCTCCTTTGAACTGCATTAAGGTGTTCAGGACATTGTTGGTTCAACAAATAATAGATTATTTCATCATATCAGTCTCCTAGAGAAACATCCTGGAGGTGGTAGTGTTGATTTGTAAGGTCAAGACTCATTTCAGCCATGGTCTTTGTCAGTCCCTGTCCTCTCACCAATTTCATGATTTGGATCTCAATATCATACTCTTGTAGCATGGTTACCCATTTAGCTTTGTGTTCTCACAATTCATTCTACATTAGTAACAGCTTCACTACAGGATCAGGTACTATGCCAAAGACCTTATTCCTAAGGATGTAATGCTTGACTTCTTTACTGCTCTAACCAACACATAGGCCTATTTTTCTACATTGGGATATCTCAAATCTGCATCCTTCAGAGGAGCACTCATAAAAGCTATGGGATGTTTATTCCATTAATCAGATTTCTAGGTTAGCATGCCAACACAGGAATGTTCTGAAGCAAATGAATATATGTAAACGGGTTTGGCATAATCAAGACTTACCAATACTAGAGCCTCAACAATGGCTCTCTTAATTTTTGCAAATGCTTCCTTAGCTTTTGCACTCCATTCAACCTTTGCTTCCTATTTCAGCATGGCATTCAAGGGCTTTACTATTTCTGTGAATCCAGTGATAAACTTTCTAACAAAGTTGAATTTTCCAAAGAATGAATTCATCTCCTTTTTACTTGCAGGGAGCTAAATATTTAATATGGCTTCTACTCTCTCTAGATCAATGGCAACACCCTATTCTAAAATGACATGTCTTAGCAGTTTTCTTTTAGTAACTCCAAAAATGCACTTCTTTGGATTAAGTGAGATGCCAAAATCTTTGCACCTTTGGAATACTTTGCATAGGTTGGCTATGTGATCACCTCTCTTCTTAGTAAAAACTATCAAATCATCCATATAGATAATTATGCACTTACCGATGATGTCCTTAAAAGCAATATCCAAGGCTCTCTGGAAGGTAGCTCCAGCATTGATCAACCCAAAGGACATTCTTCTATAAGCAAAAGTCCCCCATTTTGTAGTAAAGGAAGTCTTATGTCTATCCTCATACTGCACCATAACTTGATTGTATCCAGAATACCCAACTAGAAAAGACATCATTTAAGATCCATTGACAATCTGAAGTACTTCATCTAGTGAAGGGATTGGATAATTATCCTTTTTTGATGCCCTATTAAGATTCCTGAAATCAACACATAATCTGAATTCTCCATTCTTCTTCTACACTGGAACCAAGTTTGCAACCCATGTTGAATGTCTTACTAGAAATATAATCCTTGTTGAAAGTAGCTTTTGCACCTCCTTCTGGATGATAGGCTCCAGTAGGGCATTAAATGGCCTTTGTCTTTGCCTAAATGGTCTGACATTTGGCTTCAAGGGGATTGTGTGTGTAATGATTGAAGTATCATATGTCTTCAAGTATTCATAACTCCAAGCTATCACATCCTAATAGGTGTTTAATGCATCTATGATTCCTCTCCTTTCTTCTGGACTACACACTTTACCAATAAATACATTTTTGGCATCATCCTGGGTCCCCATGTTATATGTTTCACATTGACTATTAAGAGACTCCCTTTTCACTTGTTGTTCCTGATCTTTTATCTTGTCTAGATTAAAAATTCGTTCTAATTGCACCATACCCCTTGGGATAATATTAGTCTTAAGTTGATAACCCCTTCTAAGTCCATTTCTACTTCTTGAGGTTCTACTTCATCAATCACTTGAGAAGCAAAAACATCACAGCTAGTAGTGAAATCAAGAATATTCTTATCATCCTCAAATACCTGGAAATTGGTGACATTGTTAGGCACTGAGGGTACTGGAGTGAGTTCCACTATAAACTTCTTCAATCCTAAAAGTGATAAAGGTTGCAATGTACTAGCTGCTTGTGCCAGAGAATCAACAGTTTGATTCTTACTTCATGGGATCAGCTGGATGTTGAAGGCATCTAACCCTTCAATAAGATCCCAGACTCTACGTTTGTAATTGGTCATCCTTTTGTCATGACATGAGTATTGTTTCCTTATCTGTCTAACCACCAACTCAGAATCCCCAAAGACTTGCAAGATCCTAACTTTCTTCCTTAATGCCATCAGTAACCCATGGACCGAAGCCTCATACTTAGTTACATTATTAGTACACTGGAATTGGAATCTATGAGAAGTAAAATAAGTCATACCTTTAGGACTAACCAGCTCAAATCCTGCTCCAGCACCCTGCTTTGATTTGGATCCATCAAATCTTAACATCTAGCAACCATCAGTTCCCAATTTTTTTGAGAAATCCTTGATCTTACTGTTGCCAGGGGGTTCTTCAGGAGGCATTGGGATTTTTCCTTTTGGTTCATTGTGACTGCTCTATATATCCAGTCTGACAACTAGAGTTGGATTAATGCACCTTTGTATCTTCTCCACCGCAGTTTGACACAAACAACATTCTAGCTCTGAATGAGGAGCATTGTGGACTCTACACCAACTAGGGAGAAGCAATTATTTAAAATTCATATTTCTGCCCAACTGAATTTGGTCCTCCACACACTTCTGGATAAACTCCTAGAAATTTCTCAATAAGTTGAGTTGTCTATCCTCTTGGTCACCAAGTTCTTCTATCTTCTCAATTAGTGTCTCTAGACTACTGGCTTCCAATGTAGACTCATCTTGTAGCACAAAGATCTCCTCAGAACAATTGGATTCTGATTTGGATTCATCAAAGGAGCTTTGCAACATAAAGACCTCTCCTATATCAGAGATAGGGGAAGCCAATACATAGTTTCCCATGCTGACTTTTGACACCAATATCTCATTCGAAGTATTCTGATATTCAGTAATTGCATACTTCATCTTGGGTTCCCTTTCAATCCTTATTTGATTTGGGACCCCTTTCCATGGCAACCACATGGGAGAATGATTTGTGGATGTGTATCCATTTATTACCTTGGTGAAATCTCAACCCAAAATTAGACCATAGGTGCCAGGAATATCAAAAACCTGAATATTAATTACTTGTTGCACTCTAGGATTTAAAGTAACTTGCACGGGGATCATATTTAGTTCTCCAACTATGTTTACCTCTATCTTATCCAATTGGGTGACCTTCTGAGAAGTAGAAGGGGTGATACCTAGTGCTCTACAGACAACAAAAGGAATAACATTTGTAGATGCTCCTGAATCTAGAAGACAATTATGTAGATTCTTCCCAAAGATACGAAAAAAAATCAAAAAGAGAGGGGTTTCCATTTTTCCCTGAAACAAACTTAACTGAGTGTCAACTTGTGCAACCTGATTCTTATCTTTTTCTTTACCTTTATCCCCCAGTGGCACCCGGTTTGGACCTTTGGATGCCTATGAACTAGAAGGATGGTCTACCGCCTCATTGACTACTACTCCTTGAAATGCTTTACTTGTATTAAAAGACCCTAGAACTATATTTTTGATAACAAGAACCCTTAATAACTCAAAAGAAGAAATACTTGCCTTTACTTTTCTAAGTTCTTTAGTCACATATTCACCTAATTTCTCCACATTCATGTTAGCATGGACTTCCTTAGATGGACCAATCTACTTATCCTTTATTGTCTCAACATTACCTCCCTTTGATCCATCAGGTTGTGCTCCTTTTGAAAAATATTGTGTTGGCACGTGAGGATAAGAGAAATTATTGCTAGCATGTGGATCTAGTGGAGTAGTAAAATTTTTTTGAGGGATAGATGTAGTGAATGGTCCTCCAGCTTGTGGATTCATGTTAGGCCTATTCCTCAAGTCATATTTATTTTTCGGTTGCTAGAACATTTGTACTTCTTCAACACCAGCTTCTTCCTCATCAAAGGTGTTGTTGTCATTCTTATTTCCCTCATTAAATAGTTGAGAAATTTCATCTTCATTAAGCACATGTTCAACTTCTCCATTCTAGTTGCTCGACTCCTCCGATTCATTCTCTTCATCCATTGGGAAAGGAGCATGATTCAGTACTAAAACCAATGAGTTATAAGGAGTAGAAGGTACCATTTCATAATTGGTAGAGTTATTTTCCACTTCATACTGAAAGATGGAAGCAGTAGTCTGAAATTCAAGACAATCAATCTCAAAGTGTTGACTTGTCCTGTGAAGCCTACACCATCTGGATAGAGTTGACTTTGCTAGGAACACACCACTTGGAGGTTTCTCTTGATTAGAAGGTTGGTCCAAAAGGGTAGGGACTCCATTATTAGGTCTGGTGTTCCATGGCCTATTCTACCGAGGTGGTTGTCTTCTCTCAAATCCTTGTCCACCTTGTTTCCCTTTGTCAAACTTCTGACCAAAACCTTGTCCTTTCTCAAAATTTTGATTTTTGTCAGAATGCTAACCTCTGTCGAAGCTTTGCCCTGGTGCAACATCCTGAATCTCCCTATTGTAATTTGATTACAGGTTTCTTTGAGCTACTTGAATTTGGTTGTTCTGATTTCTCAAGTTACCTCCATATTCAACTTCTTCACTTTCTTAGTTAGCTCATCTAACCTTTCCTTATCAAGACTACTGTAAGGTACTGAATTCATATTATTTTGAGAGTATCTTGACACTCCTCCAGAACTGATGGACTGATTCAAGACCTCTGACTTCTACAAACATGTAGGAAAACTAGCATATTGTTGTGGATGAAGGGGTTGATTAGCATTTTGTTGGGGATAACTAGTCATTGGATGAGCCTGACTGATTGGAGGACCTAGGTGAGGAACCAAAGGAAACTATTGGATGGGGTTCATGATGGGAGTATGATTAGTGAGAGCCTGGTTAAGAGCTTGGACTTTTCCAGGGTGAGTAGCAGGTCCTAGAGATGGCAAAGGCCCCGATCGGTGTTATCTTAAATCCATACTAACCTTAATAGCCTCAGTATATGGAGTGAGCAAAGTGTTTGGAGGATTATTTCTCAACTTAAGGAAGGTGGAAGTAAGACTATCAAGGGCCTCATGATAATCTTCTAAAGTAGTTGCATCATCCATGGCATAAGGGGCTTGCAATCTGGTATAAGCACCGTGAAACCTATTGTTGAGTGGCCCTATAGGCTCATTAACTTCCCTCTTAACTCCTGTAAACTATAAGTAGAGCTCATTGGCACTGATGGGGATTTTAAACTTCCCAAGCAATGTCAAGATCAATCCAATGATGGATTGTACCAATAAAAGGCATCTTCTCCCAGAGAATATGGGAAAATCTTGCATGCAACATCTTCATGATTAATTCCTCTATCTCTCACATAGTTCTAGAAAATTTGGATATCCTCCTTTGTTGTCCTATTAGGATAATTTGAATGGAACTTAGAGAAAAAATGCTCAAGGTTCTTAGGAATGACATAGTAGTTATTGAAGGATAGAGGTGATGGGTTATTTTTCAGAAAGACATTTGTGGAGGAGGAGTTGGTAAAGGTCGATTGATGACTGGATGGGGTTGTTGAATGGTGATGGCTTTAGAGTCAGATGAGGATGGGCTTAATGTGGATGAGGATGAAGGATATGATGGAAGTGGCTGAGTGGAGGATGGTTCTTCCCTCCTTCTGGTCCTTCTTGACCTAGTTGGGGGTGGTAGCTTGTGAAACTCTTCTTCTCCTGGTTTAGATCTAGTTCTCCTTCTGAGTCTCTCGGGAGAAATAGTGTTGAGAAAACGCTCCAGTTTGCTTATGTAGGCCCTCCTAGCGCCAATTTGTTGATGGTGTTTTCTACATAGAAAAAATTCAGACAAAATATGATATTATATCTCTCTTGAAAGGTCAATCTCTATTTGAAAATAGATAACCCCAAGGTCTCTAATGTCAAGTCTTGACAATGCAATAAAACAACTCAGTGATAAATGTGAAAATATTGGTAATCACAAAGGGACCTTACAAAACAAGTACTAGAACTTTATCATATTTTGTAATATGTCGATACTCTAAATTATTAAAACTAACCATATCTCAAATTCAAAGAAATAGAAAAAGATAAGGGTTTCAGAAATCCTAAGCTTGAAATTATTCCTAAGATCAACAATACTGATGACAAGATGCTGAAACAAACTAGTTCCTCAAAACTAACTTCTAGTCAACCCAGGTTTAACCTACAATTTTACAGAAACAATGCAATCTTCTAGGGAATCAAATATTTTCAGATCATGAAAATTCATTCAAGTCAACCTTTGTTTTGCAATTGAACTAAGCACACAATTATAAGATCCGGGATAACTTTACACAAAAACCTACAATCAATAAGTTGCCAAAAGTATGGATTGGGAATGGCTACAACATTCCAAGCATCTAACCACAAATATCATCAAATCACTTAATTCTAAACCTAACATTCATTCAAGATTTCAAAGCAATTAGGAAAGATAGAATAACTAGAACCATGAAAGATAACTCAATCCAAGAGAGACCACCAAAGCACAATGTCTCCAATTGTATTGAATTCATCCAACAGTAGCAACAATTCAAGTATCCTGTGTTACAACACTTTCTTCAAAATAAACTAACTTCTAACTCTGCTCTATTGCTTAACTTGATGTGAATTCTAATCTTCTAGCACTACTTATCATCATCAATGAGGCCACGCACCACATTTATAGAGAATGTCATCCCAAGCTAGGGTTGCAAAGAAAGTTCAATGACAACCAGGTCAGCCAAAGAAAGAAAACCCCAAAATTAAAACATAAAACTTTATTAAATGTTTGAGGCTCCTCTCCAGGTCGGCCTAGAATTCTCCTTATAATTCAATCCAATGCATGCGAAGGCTGGAAATTAATAATGGGAAGCACAAATTTTGAGGAATTTACCCATTAGTCTTCCCTTTGTCTTTCCCTTGACCCATTTTATCTTGCACGCTAAGGAAAACCTCCTCTAGATCATCCAAAGGCGGATTATTTAATATTTTGAACCTTATATCAAGAGACTTAATTTCTTCCCTTGATTTCTTGATGAATTTATCCCATTCCACCTTTAGGGTTTGATATTTCTCCATGACTGCAACATATGTGGCTGCATCATCAAGTTGATGCATAGTAACTGGGCCACCATCAACTGAATCATAGACCTCATGTCACCATTCCCTTAGCTGCTCCAAACATAGGTGTTTTGGTGCAAACATATTTCTCCCAATCATAATCTCAAAGAATGGAATACCCTTGCCAGAAATATCATTCAATGTATTCTCAATTTGCTGCCCTTGTTTATGAATTTTCTTCAAAACCCTTTGATTAATCTGCAGCAATTCGTACCATTCCCAAGGTTGTGAAGCCTTTGAAGAAGGTAGGATTTTACCACTCACCAGCTTTTCTTCTATGTAATCCATGATTATCTTCAATTTTTGCAAGAGAAGATCTATACCAGTTTTGTCTTTAGCTCTTCCAGTTATAGCATTGCTTGATTTAGCCTGCATTCAAGAGACCATAATCAATACCTATCATAGCATAAGAATCCAAGTTAGTTCATCATAAATGCATGCCAATCACCAAAGAAATCCAGATAATCAATCAAAATTCCCTAAAAATAACATTAAACATCCTTTCTTAAAGTTCGGGATTTTTACCCCTTCGCGGAATTCAAGCTAGAAAGGAATCTCAGGGAATTCCGAGACAAGAAGATTTTAGCGATATAAACCCAAAATAAAATTCATAATCATATCAATCATCATGCAAAACTCAAGAAACATCTACACATCCATAAATTATCTCAAACCAGTCATACAATGGAAATCCATTAATAGTTAATTCATGCATTCCCTTTATTCTTCATTCCTAACAATTTTTTGGGAAATTCCGTCGGGAATGAAAATCCACAAAGTTAGCAAGACTTAGCACTTTTTCAGAGAAATGAAGAGGTGACGAAATCTGGGGAAATCCTGAGGCAACGGATTTTCGCAAAATAAATCTACTTTCACAATTTTACGTGAACATCGGGAAGACGATGGATCGAAGGAAATCCATGAAAGTCCCAAGGTGAAAGAAATCCTCGATACGCCTAAAACCCCAAAATACTCAAAATTCTGAAACTCTAACTCTGAAACTCCAAAATCCCGAAATCCGAAATTTGAAATCTTTGACTTCAAAAGGATTTTGCCTAAATCGATCGAATAATCATGATTTTGGGAATTCAAGCTCAAATTTACATTTTCAAATCGTTTATCAATGGTTTTAACTTTCTAACTCTTGCAAAGGGTGATCTAATAGTGCTAATAATAAATTCAAAATCTAACCCTAGGGTTTCAGGATGAACATGCCATCATAATTTTAATCCACTCGCTCACAAAACAAAATTCTAAGGGTGGTGAAACAAGAAAGGCAAGGTGCAATCGATTTTAGGATGAGCAAAGGAGGTAACGCCAACCTCAAAAGGGGAAGTTGAAATGCGAAGGAAAAACCCTAGCCAAATTGCAAACCCCCCTCAAAATACCGAAATCAAACCCAAGCATGCTCAACATGCCAAAGAGGAATTCACATTCATCAATCGAAAGCAGGGCAACGAATACATACCATTGATGAAGCGAAACAGGTGATAATCTACAACCGAGAGCAAGCCTCGATGCCCGAGCAAGCAATAGCAGAAAAAATGCCAAGAGAACCATGACCAAGCCCGAAAAAACGTAAGTCCAAATGCTAATCACGTCAAGTAACCACAACTAAGCTCCCTCAAATTCAATTAGGGAAAAATGCAATCGACTCATAGCATAAAATATAGCTCAAACCTCATTAAACATAGCTGCAGAGTCCGTACACGAGCCACCAATGCAATGACAAGACAATTTGAAATGAGTTCAGGGATCTGAGGCACAAAAGGAATTTCAGGAAAATCTGATTGACACAGAATTCCATGAAGGATTGAAATCCCCGAAAAGAGTTTGAAAAACAGCCTCCGTTGGGTTTTCAAGGCAACTAGGGAAATCTGCCAAAAGAGGTAAAACCCAAAATTGACCCAAAACTCAAGATTTTCAAAATTTTATTCAACAAGGGTGTTTTCATAATCATGATGAGCATCAAGGAAAATTGAAAAATTACCAAATCTTGGGATCAAACCACCCAAGACCAAAAGAGCAAGAAAATAGAAGAACCAAAAAACCAAGCAAACAGGGTCCCTACTTTTAGTGGGGTGTGTGTGTAAAACTGCACAATAGAAATGTATGACGATATTGAAATGGAATATTTCCTAAAAGGAAGGGTTGTTATAAAATATGAAGGTGAAAATCAATACATTGTTTTGTTATGGTCTGCATAACAGAAAATGGTCATTGAACAAGAATTGATAAGTGAGTCACAACCATGTATGTTTTCCATCCTGCAACTATTATGTGCATTTTCTATTTGAAACATATGATGATATTGAAATGGAATGTTTTCTGCAAGTAAGGGTTCTTAAAATATTTGAAAGTGAACTTCAATACATTGTTCTGTTACAATCTGCATAACAAAAAGTAATCTTTGAACAAGAATTGAGAAGTGAGTCACAACCTTGTGTGTTTTCCATCCTGCAACTATTATGTGCATTTTCTATTCAAAAAGTATGACGATAATAAAATGAAATGTTTTTTGCAAGTAAGGTTTGTTATAAAATATGAAGATGGACTTCAATACATTGTTTTTTTATACTCTGTATAATAGCTTTGACCAAGAATTGAGAAGTGAGTCACAACCCTATGTGATTTCCATCCTGCAACTCTCTTGTGCATTTTCTATTCCAAACGTATGGAGATATTCAAATGCAATGTTTGTTGAAAGTAAGGATTGTTATAAAATATGAAGGTGAACTTCAATACATTGTTTTTTTACAGTCTACATAACAAAAAGTGCTAATTGAACAAGAATTGAGAAGTGAGTCACAACCCTGTGTGTTTTCCATCCTGCAACTATTATGTGCATTTTTTGTTGGAAATGTATATGATGATATTGAAATGGAATGTTTCCTGAAAGTAAGGGTTATTATTAAATATGATGGTGAGCTTCAATACATTTTTTTTACAATTTGCATAACATAATGTGGTCATTGTACAAGAATTGAGAAGTGGGTCACAACCTTGTGTGTTTTCCATCCTACAACTATTATGTCTATTTTCTATTTGAAACATATGACGATATTGAAATGGAATGTTTGTTGAAAGTAAGGGTTGTTAAAAATATGAAGTTGAACTTCAATAAAAAAATTTGTTACACTCTGCATAACAGAAAGTGCTCATTGAACAAGAATTGAGAAGTGAGTCACAACCCTATGTGTTTTCCATCCTGCAACTATTATATCCATTTTCTATTTGAAACGTATGACAATATTGAAATGGAATTTTTTTTGCAAGGGATTATAAAATATGAAGGTGAACTTCTATACATTATTTTGCTATATTTTTCATAACAGAAAGTTCTCATTGAACAAGAATTGAGAAATGAGTCACAACACTATGTGTTTTCCATTTCCTATAACTTTTTTATGCATTTTCTATTAGAAAAGTATGATGATATTGAAATGGAATTTTTGTTGAAAGTAAGGGTTGTTATAAAATATGAAGGTGGACTTTAATGCATTTCTTTGTTATAGTCTGCATAAAAAAAAGTTCTCATTGAACAAGAATTGAGAAGTGAGTCACAACCCTGCATGTTTTCCATCCTGCAACTTTTTTGTGCATTTTCTATTCCAAATATATAGAGATATTCAAATGCAATGTTTGTTGAAAGTAAGGGTTGTTATAAAATATGAAGGTGAACTTAAATACATTGTTTTGTTACAGTCTGCATAACATAAAGTGGTCATTGAAAAAGAATTGAGATGTGAGTCACAACCCTACGTGTTTTCCATCTTGCAACATTTTTGTGCATTTTTTGTTTCAAATGTATGACGATATTGAAATGGAATATTTTTTGAAACTAAGGGTTCTTATAAAATATGAAGGTGAAATTCAATAAATTATTTTGTTACAGTCTTCATAACAGAAAGTGCTCATTGAACAAGAATTGAGAAGTGAGTCACAACCCTCTGTGTTTTCCATCCTGCAACTTTTTTATGCATTTTCTATTCCAAACATATGGAGATATTCAAATGCAATGTTTACTCAAACCAAGGGTGGTTGTAAAATATGAAGGTGAACTTCAATACATTGTTTTATTATAGTCTACATAACATAAAGTGGTCATTGAACAAGAATTGAGAAGTAAGCCACAACCCTGTGTGTTTTCCATCTTGCAAAAAAAATTTACATTTTATGTTTGAATTATATGATGATATTGAAATGGAATATTTTCTACAAGGGTTGTTAAAAATATGAAGGTGAAATTCAATACATTGTTTTTTTATAGTCTACATAACAGAAAGTGCTCATTGAACAAGAATTCAGAAGTGAGTCGCAACCATGTGTGTTTGCCATTTTGCAACTATTATGTGCATTTTTGTTCGAAGCATATGACGATATTGAAATGGAATGTTTGTTGCAAGTAAGGGTAGTTATAAAATATCAAAGTGAACTTCAATACATTGTTTTGTTACATTTTGCATAACAAAAAGTGGTCATTGAACGAGAATTGAGAAGTGAGTCACAACCCTATGTGTTTTCCATCATGCAACTATTATGTGCATTTTCTATTCCAAACGTATGACAATATTGAAATGGAATGTTTGATGAAAGTAAGGGTTGTTATAAAATATGAAGCTAAACTTCAAGGAGGAACTTCAATACATTATTTTATTACAGTCTATGTAACATAAAGTTCTCATTGAACAAGAATTGAGAAGTGAGTCACAATCCCATTTGCTTTCCATTTTTCTGCAATTTTTTTGTGCATTTTATGTTTGATACGTATGACAATATTGAAATGGAATGTTTATTGAAAGTAAGGGTTGTTAAAAAATATGAAATTGAACTTCAATACATTGTTTTGTTACAGTTTGCATAACTTAAAGTGCTCATTGAACAAGAATTGAGATGTGAGTCACAACCATGTGTGTTTTCCATTTCTTGCAACTTTTTTGTGCATTTTTTGTTTGAAACATATGACGATATTGAAATGGAATGTTTGTTGAAAGTAAGGGTTGTTAAAAAATATGAAGCTAAACTTCAATACATTGTTTTGTTACAGTCTGCATAATAGAAATTTCTCATTGAACAAGAATTGAGAAGTGAGTCACAACCCTGTGTCTTTTCCATCTTGCAACTATTATGTGCATTTTTTGTTCCAAACGTATGACAATATTGAAATGGAATGTTTGATGAAAGTAAGGGTTGTTATAAAATATGAAGCTATTTGCAAGTATGGATGTGTTTGGTAGTGTTTTCATTAATATTTTCATTGATGTCAAAATAGTTCAGTGTGATTGCAGATGGACGTACTTGTATAGTTAAGATACTGTAGAAGTATTTAGAGTACATGGAGCTATATTTATAAAGTTGTAGTTGTGTTTTTGCCAAGTGATTTTGAGAAAATTAAGAAATAATGAGGGCAGTGTTGAGTGTATGTTATGAGTGTGCTTCAGTATTGTTCTCTACATTTCTTTTGTGTTGATCCACGCCTGTGCAGATCTGTGGTATTTTTCATGAGCTTCAATGGATAATATATCCTAATTTTTTAGTTCTGGATTGATGGAGAGTGGAAGATATGTTCACCAGTATGTGAACCAATTTGGTAGAAGTATTTGTTTATGGACTAGGAGAAATGTATTTGCTCCACAGTCTTATGTTATTTGTTTTAGATCTTATGGATCTGGGAGATGGTCTATATTGATGATCTCTATGTTCTAACAAATTTTCTTGTGATTTGGTGCTCCGGAAGACTTGCTCCAAAGATCTTGTGTGTTGTTACTTGGTTCGATTAGATTGTTGAAGAATGTTCTATGCATGAATATTGTTGCAATTGTTGTGGATGTATCTGAAGGTCTCTAAGAGATGTTAAAATTTTTGGTGAAGCATGTTTTTTGATCCACGTGTGATCATCTTGTTGGAGATGCACGTACTTCAAAGATCATTGGTGTTTTCATTAGATTTGGACGACCTGGTGTCTACATGTTACATGAAGATTTTGCATTGAATTAAGGAAGCATATGATTGATCCAAGATGTTTTTTGGGTCCTAATTAAATGTGTAACTGGTCCCCTCCCATTCTTATCCACCACATGAATGTTGACTAGTTGACCTAATTTGAATTTTTAAATTAAAGGATGTATAGCCGACCTTGGAGAACGATTCTAGGGTTGAAGATGGTATAAAATCAAGTCAAGATGTTGTGAATTGCAAGACAAGTGAAATGTGAACAAGTGTGAAAAGATGAGTGTGTAAGATTGAATCAAGGAAGCAATACTTTGATGTGTTAGATTCCTTAAAGTAGTGAGTTGATGGTTTCTACAATCTTCTGATCAGGTTGTGAATGTGTGGAACCTTTTGTAGTGGATCTAATTTTTCTTTTCTTTATCTATAAGCAATGAGCCTCCTTTTGGATAGTGAGTCCTATTGTAGGCAGTGAGCCCTCTGGCTGTGATTCTTTGTATCTGGTATTGCATTATTACTATATTATGAGATAATCCACACCATGGTTTTTCCCTCATTCCATTTTCCATGTAAATTTGGTGTCTCTAATGTTTTCTTTCTATTATTTTCATTCCATGTTTACACTTAATAATAGACTGAGTTAAAGTAGAATTGATTAAGGATAGAAGTAAAGTAATTTGATACAAGTGATTCACCCCCCTCTCTCAGTCATCTTGTGTATTTCAAAAATTGGTATAGAGCTCTAGTTCCTCGGTGAAAATATTAACCGCTTGAGGTAGATCAGATGGAGCACAAGTTGCAAATCCCTATTTTTGATGGAGTTGATTACAGAGACTAGAAAGAGCAAATGAGAGGTTATTTGGTCTCTCTTGGTTTCAAGACTTGGAAAGTTGTGAAGATGAAGTATGTTGCACCATCCACTAGTCCTTCCTCTACAAATGAGATCATTGCTTATGAGGAGAATGAAAAGGAAAGTTATGCTATCTTCCATGCTCTAGATCTAAAACTAAAAGGATAAAAGTTATCTCTTTAGGCACTGCTTATGAAGTATGGGAAAAAATGAAAGACATTTATGAAGGAAATGATAGAGTAAAATTGACAAGGAAGCTAACAGCTAAGCGCAAATTTGAGAACTCAAGGATGGAAGAGGGTGAATATATTGTAAGCTATTATTAGAGAGTTGAACTTGTAGCAAATGAGATCAAGAATCAAGGTGGTACCATGTCAGATGAATATATAATTGAGAAGATCTTGATGACCCTACCGGAGAATTACAATGACAAGGTCTATTCTATTGAAGCATCATACGATCCAAAGACATTTACTAAGAAGCACCTATTTGGCATCTTGACTGCATTCGAGAAGAGAAAATTTGCAAGAAAAAAGGACAAAGTTGAAATAGCCTTTAAAGCAATGAAGATAGGAGATGACTAAGGTGATGATAGTTCAGAAGAGTTGGAAACAAACTTCACAAGGAAATTGAAGAAAGGTATTGGTAAATACAAAGGTATGTTGCCATTTAAATGTTTTAGTTGTGGAAATATTGGTCATTATGCCTCAATATGTCCAAATAGAGCTACATGTAAGAAGAACAAAGATAATAATAATAACTACAGAGACAAAAAGGATAGGAAGTTCAATAAATTGTATTATGTTAAAGAGGATGCAGTAATTTCTGATGATGAGTCTGATTTTGAGGAGGATAAAGATGAATGTTTATTTTTAGCCCTAGAAAGTAAAGTTGTATTTGCTAACCATGGAAGATGTGCAAGGGAATTTTGTCTTGAGAGCAAGAAAGATGAGATGGAAGGTACTCTAGTGATGTCTTTTCATGCTAGATAGGATGAAGACTATTGGGTAATTAACAGTGGGTGTTCAAATCATATGGCTGGAGATAAGAGTAATTTTACTAAACTTGAAAAATATGATAGAGGAATAGTTATGCTTGGAGATGATTCTGGTGCTAAGATTGTTGGTAAAGGAACAATTAGTTTTGATGGAAAACACAGTACGGATGATGTCTATTATGTTAAGGGTTTAAGGCATAATATTTTGAGTGTTGGACAAATGTTTAGCAAATGATTTAAGATTTTGTTTCAGGATAACACCTATGAAATTAGAAAGGATCCAGAACTATGGTAGCGGTAGGAAGAAGAACTCATGTAAACATCTATCAGCTTAAGAGTGGTGATGGTCAGTGTTTTGTTTCATAGATTAATTAAAGTTGGCTATGGCACCGAAGGATGGGACAAGTAAATTTTGATAATTTGATCAAGATTAGTTCAAGAGATGTTGTCAGAGATCTTCCTAGAATCACAACTTCAAATTCAATTTGTAGAAGTTGCCAGCTGGGAAAACAAACAAGAAGCAGTTTTAAAGGAAAGGAACAATCATCTATCGAAATGGTGGAATTGATTCATATAGATCTTTGTGGTCCTACAAGAATAAGAAGCCTTAATGGTGACAGGTATTTTATGCTCTTGATTTATTATTACTCTAGGATGACATGGGTTACTTTTCTTAGAGAGAAAACTCAGGCTCTTGATAGATTCAAAGTATTCAAGGAAAGAGTAGAGAATGAGGTAAACCTAAGAATCAAATGTTTAAGGTCTAATAGAGGTGGATAATTCACTTCTAGTGATTTTTTTTGAAGAGCATGGCATAAAGAGACATTATTCTACCCCTAAAACTCCTCAGTGGAATGGAGTTGTGAAAAGAAAAAACTAGACTGTTCAAGAGGCTATCAAGACAATGATGAAAGAAGCACATTTTATAGTTGTGAAGAGGATATTCAGATATCTTAAGGGAGCTCTAGATTATATGCTATGGTATCCTAAGGATATTGATTTCACCTTGAATGACTCCACTGATACAGATTGGGTTGGTTGTTTATATGACTGGAAGAGTACAAGTGGTGGTGCATTCTTCCTTGGAGGAAGATTGGTCTCATGGTTGAGTAAGAAATAGGATTCAATTTCTTTATCAATTGCAGAAGCTAAGTATATTGCAGCAACATCCTATTGTACATAAGTACTTTGGATGAAGCAAACTTTGAAGGACATAGGTGTGATGTGTGATGAGTCTGTCTCTATCTTTTGTGACAATACAAGTGCAATAAAAATTTCAGACAACCCATTGATGCATTCTAGAACAAAGCACATGTCTATCAGGTATCACTTCTTGAGGGAAAAGGTGTTGCAGAATGAAGTTAGACTAGAATATGTGTGTACCAAGGAACAAATTGCTGACATATTCACTAAGGCCCTTCTGAAGGATAATTTTATCTCAGGGGGAAGTTAGGGGTTACTTCCCCTCCTTCCTTGAACTAGGTGCACATGAAGGTGCATCAATCCAGTTTATTCACATATTATTTTCTATTCTAGACTGATGATTGAGGTCTACTCCTCATGGGGAGTAGAGAGTTGCATTGTTGCAGCATGTGATGTGGGTGCACTCCTAAGGGGGAGTAATCATAGATTTATATGGTAACTATTTTCATGCAAAACTTTCCTTTTCCATTGATGTCAAAGGGGGAGAGAAAGTCATGTGAAAAATGAAAGGATTTGAAAAATGAAAGGGAGAGATAAAATGCTTGTGTAGGTTGTCTAATCTTAAGAAGAAGGAGAATGTGTATGTTGTCTTTGATGGTTTTTCACATCATTTGTTGCCATCAATGACAAAGGGAGATATTGTTGCAAGAATGGATGTGTTTGGTAGTGTTTTCATTAATGTTGTCATTGATGTCAACATAGTTTATTATGATTGTAGATGGTACTTGTATAGTTGAGACACTATAGAAGTATTCAGAGTACATGGAGCTATATTTATGAAGTTGTAGTTACGTTTTTTCCAAGTGCTTTTGAGAAAATTAATAAATAATGAAGGCAGCATTGAGTGTGTGTTCTAAGTGTGCTCTAGTATTGTGCTCTGCATTTCTTCTATGTTGATCCTATGCTTGTGTAGATCTATGTTATTGTTCATGAGCTTCAATGGATAATATATCCTAATTTTTTTTCTTTTGGATCGATGGAGAGTGGAATATATGTTCACCGGTATGTGAACCAGTTTGGCAGATTTATATTTTTGTGAAATGGGAGAAATATCTTTGCTCCGTAGTCTTCCGGTGTTTTGTTTCAGATCTTGCAGATTTGGGAGATGGTTTATATTGATGATTTGTGTTCTGACAAATAAATTGTGATTTGGTGCTCCAAAAGACTTGCTTCAGAGCTCCTGTGTGTTGTTGCTTGGTTCGATTGGACTAATGAAGAATGTTCTATGCATGAAGATTGTTGCAATTACTACGGATGTACCTGAAGGTCTCTAAGAGATGTTAAACTTTATGGTGAAGTGTGTTGGGTGATCCATGTGTGATCATCTTGCTAGATATGCACGTACTTTAAAGATCATTGCTGATTTCATTAGATTTGGTCGACCTGGTGTCTACATGTTACATGAAGATTTTGCATCAAATTAAGGAAGTGTGTGATTGATCCAAGATGTTGTTTGGGTCCTAATTAAATGTGTAATTGGTCCTTTTTCATTCTTATCCACCATAGGAATGTTGAGTATCCAGCCTAATTTTAATTTTTAAATTGAAGGATGTATAGTTGGGCGGGTGCATGCAGATGGGTAGCCAATTTGTGGCCACTTTTTAAAAAATTAAAAATTCATAACGTGAGCATGTTATAACATGCTCACGTTATGGCTTGTTGGGTTGATCTAAGGCTCAGGCACAACAAGACCATAATGTAAGTGTGTTATGACATGCTTGCATTATGACATGTTAAAAGAAAAAAAAAAGTGAAATTCATTCTTCTTCATTTCAACTGTTTTTTGTTGTACCCACGGCCAAAACCACCATTTTTTGCACTCTCATTTTAGGAGGAGAAATTGTGTGAAAATATTCACCAATGGTTGCTATTTCTTTGCAACGATGGCACCACAACGATGACGAGGTGTGAAAGGTAAGGATAGTTTGCTTTTTGTTTTGAATTTGTTAGTTTTAGGTTGTATTTGGTTTTTTTTTTTGAATTTTTAGGAGATGCAAAACAACCTAGAAACCCTCAAAATCCTCAACAAGAAGAGAAACCAAATCCTCAAGAACAAAATCAACCATAACAACAACCTCCTCCACCAATCACTCAACCCCCTCATGGCACTCAACAAAATTTAATGAGTGAAATTGAGAACAACAAAAAGAAAATTGAGGATTTAATCAGTAGGTTGAGTGATCCAAATGGTTCCACCACAGAAAGAATGACCCTAGAAAATTCAATGAAAGATATGATAAAAAATGTAGATTCAATTAGAAAATAAGATGGCAAGATAGGAGGCAGGCGGTTAGGGCTTATTATGCAAATAAACTATCATATAAAGATGTAAAGGATTTCAAAATTACAAAAGGTGATTTGTGCTCATTATTCACTAACCCATGCACAAATAAAAATATTACCCTCAATGCGAAGAGGTTTCCTATTCATTGGTGTCACCACCAATAGATTAGGAACCATTTTTATGATAGATGGTACATGGTCTTTGATTACCCACTGTGCAACAATTGTCAAGTCTCGCAAAATTTCCTTAGGAAACTATACACTGAGTTCATATTGAACAAAATCCTAAACTATTTTGATATGAGGGACTTCCAAGGGAGAGGTGGGGGGTTAGCTCAAGATAGACCTGGTGCATAGCCGAATTGTACACGGCAAGGGAAATGAGCTCTTGTTAGGCCACCTCACCGACACTTAGGAGGCTACTACGCAAGATCCATCTACAACTATGAAGATGGAGATGGCAGATGACATTTTGCATGAGGTGTATGGCATTGATAGTCAGGTAAAAGTTAGCATATTCATTGAATTTAATTTATTAAATTTTGATTTTGAAATGCAAGATTAACTAATTTAGTTTTATGATTTTAATAAAATTGTAGGGTCATAGTGTTGAGACTAGATACATTTTCCCTCCACCTACTTATTTCTACAGTACACCTATCGGTGGGGTATGTAACTAGTTAACAATTATAAATTTATTACATGTTAATAGCATTGTTTTATGAATGGTATTTTAATATCTGATTTTGGATGTTGAATAGGTTAATATTAAAGGTTTCAAGGGAACACCTCCCAATGCTAGTGGATTTACTCAAACCTACATGGAGGTAATAGAACAAAGAGTTTAACTAATGAATTGTACTTAATATATTTGTGTAGTTTATATGCACATCATTGATTACGTTGAATAATTTATTGTTTTATTTTCAAATTTTGCAAGCTGAAACACCTTTGAATGTGACAAGGACAATGGAGATCAGTGTTTCATCTACTATACAATCCTCGATGGCTCTGACAGGGGAGGTATGAGGCAAATTAGTAAATTTACATTTGCATTCCTTGCTATAAATGTTAGTTAGTGAAAAATCAAACCATTATTGATTCGTAGTTTAATTTCTATTTGGATGGTTTATACAGGGCTTGAGCACACTTGAGCATGGGTGTGTGAATATTTCCCTCATGGAGAGAGATCATGAGATGGTGGTAAGTGATTATTTTGTCAAATATATCATTTTTTATAATGTAACTTCTATATATTCATGTCTTTACTTCTTATTGTAACAGTTAAAACTTCAACATGAACTAAACACTAGGAGGAGGAGTAGGAGCACTCCTTGAGCGCAGCACAAACAAGTGATAGACCTATCACCATCTGATTGACAAGAAAAGGGAAATAATTTATTTCCAGAGCATGGAAAGCAATGACTTTTGATTCCAGAGCCCTTTGTTGTATGCCTACATGGCAATTTTGTACATATTTTGTATTGGACATATTTGACATTGTATGCCTATATGGCATTCTCGTAAGCCTATATGGCTATTTTGTACATATATTTCATACTTATATCGATATATGTTGATGTATTCCTACATGGCTATTTGGTTAATACAAATATTTTTTATCAATGGTGTCCATATTTCCATTCTAAATTGATGGTTCAATAGATATGAGTTACGTGTATTCAAGTGTATACTTTACAACTTATGTGTATACTTTGTGACTTACGTGTGTTCCAATGTATACTTTGTGACTTATGTGTTTTCATGCGTATACCTTCCATTCATGCATATACTTTGTATTAATTTATGTATACTATGTATTAGTGTGTATACTTCAAGGCTTACGTGTTTTTGAGTACTTGTGCTTCCCTTATTCACATGTACATGCTTGACTTATTCACGTGTATACTTATTAATTGGTTAGCCCTAGCATTGATCATTGTTGTCCTTCATGGTTTGTCTTGAATATTAATTAATTGATGGTAAACAACTTTATCTAAAAGTAAAAAACATGTTTTCAATTGGCATTCCATGAAATGATTCATAAAAAGATTCCAATATTTTCTTGATGCATCACCATATAAACACATCGAAAGATTTATATGTCAACTTTTTGCAATATTATTTCATATATATGAAATGGACTCGAGAGAAAGCAAGTTATAATTTATAATACAAATAAGAAATAGACTCAACATTGTCCTAGACCCCAAATAGGTCTATTTAAAAAAGCATCACACTCTCAATCACTCTTCCAATTGCAAAACACCATTGGGAAGCATTTACCAGTCTCCAAATCCACAAAATCCACAACTTTTAGGGAATGATTGGCCCTCTAGCCCCACTATCCTCTAAACCCTCACTTTTCTCAAATTTCACTAGGGTTTATTGAAGACCCCATATCCAGATGTCATACAACCTCAAAACCTCTTAAAACACTCTTCATTCTACCTGCACAAACTTAATTGACCACCAAATTATGTTGCCCCTTGACTTTACCCACTTTTACTCCCTCAAACCTCTCTTTTTCATTCAAAACCCCTCTATTCCCAATTAGGGAATCATGCCATAACATAATTTTGACCTCCCTTTTCCTTGAAAACCATTTGAACACATCAAACTCCACAACCTCACCCTATTTCCAACCTATTCTAAATTATTCTCAAACAATTTCTTCTTTTCACCTCGTCTAGCCTTGCTTTTAAGGCCTAAATTCTGAATTTTGAATAGGGGAATCATTAGTAATCTCTTCCAATTCCTTTACCAAATCTATTTTCTTATTTTTACTTACATAATTGACTCAAATTACCCCACACTAACTCAAAACTAAAAGCAATATTACAGAATGGGGTATCATGGCCTTATTTGACATTATAATGACTAAAACCACTGAACTAGGCCTTCTTTATCAAATAGAGGAACAAGGTGCTCTACACCAATGATCATACACTTTTTGTGTGGAATACTCGGACTTCTCAACTATCATGTGTATGTTTCTCTTTTTCATTGTTTTTCATGCCATCATAAGGGATCAACTCGATTAAACGCAATTCAGATCAATTCCGTGTGTTTGGGTGTGAAAGAGGACCATGCCTAGCATGTAAACCCACCTATCGACATGCATTGGAGTAGTTAGTTTGGTCACATTAATTACAAAATGAAAGTTTCACCACTTTGCAACTTTACACTGCTTCCATTTGACACTTTTTCCATCAAGTGAAAACTAGACACTATAAGAAAACTACTCTGAGATAACAAAAAAAAAAAGAGGTTATTGTAGATAGGCCCAACACAATCCTATAGGCTCAGATGGAGACTTTGTAAGCATCACGGTTTCCAAGTATTATCCCATCAAATTTTGCTTCCCTTTTGCACTTTGGACCCTTAAGGGATCAATCTGGTTGAATGTAGCTCAGAGCGATTCCGCGTGTTTGGGTGTGAAAGAGGACCATGCCTAGCGTAAACATACCTATTTAGACACATTGGAATAGTTTTTTTGGTCACACAAGTTGTAGAATGAGAATTGCACCACTTTGCAACTTTGCATTGACACTTTTTCCATCAAGTGAAAATGCACCGCCATAGGAAAACCACTCCGAGATAGCCAAAACCGAGAGAGGTTTTTGTAGAAGGTCCCAACATGATCCTATGGGATTAGACGAGAAGTTTATAAGTGACACGGTATTTGAGTAACAACATGTTGAAGTTTGCAGCCATTTTAGGACTTTGGCCTCTTAAGGGATCAATCTGGTTGAACGTACCTCAAAGTGATTCCGCGTGTTTGGGTGTGAAAGAGGACCATGCATAGTGTAAATATAACTATTTGAACATGTTGAAACAGCCCGCTTGGTCACACGAGTTGTAGAACAAAATTTGCACCACTTTGCAACTTGCGTTCGACTCTTTTTTCATCAAGTGCAAATTTTCCGCCATGGGAAAACCACTCTGAGGTAGCCAAAACCAAGAGAGATTTTTGTAGAGGGGCCCAATGCAACCCTATGGGATCAATCAAGAAGTTTCTAATCATCATGGTATCCGAGTAACAACATGCTGAAGTTTACAGCCATTTTGCACTTTGGACCCTTAAGGGATCGATCTGGTTGAACGTACCTCGGAGCGATTCCGCGTGTTTGGGTGAGAAAGAGGACCAATCCTAATGTAAAAATACCTATTCGAACACGTTGGAATAGTCCACTTGGTCACATGAGTTGCAGAATGAAATTTGCACCACTTTGCAACTTTGCATTGCTTGCATTGGACACTTTTTCCATCAAGTGAAAATCCATTGCCACGGAAAAACCATTCCGAGATAGCCAAAACAAAGAGAGGTTTTTGTATAGAGGCCCAACACAATCCTATAGGATTAGATGAGAATTTTCTAAGCGTCATGGTATCCAAGTAACAACATGCTAAAGTTTTCAGCCATTTAGCACTTTGGACTCTTAAGGGATTGATCTGGTTGAACATACCTCAAAGCGATTACGTGTATTTGGGTGAAAAAGAGGACCATGCCTAGTGTAAACATACCTATTTGGATACATTGGAATAGTCTTCTTGGTCACACGAGTTGCAGAATAAAAGTTGCACCACTTTACAACTTTGCACTGCTTGCATTTGACACTTTTTCCATCAAGTGAAAATCTGCCACCACAGGAAAGCCACTGCGAGATAGCCAAAACCGATAGATTTTTTTTTAAAGGGGCCCAATGTGATCATGTAGGATCAGACGAGAAGTTTATAAGAATCATGGTATCCGAGTAATAGCATGTTGAAGTTTGCAGCTATTTAGCACTTTGGACTCTTAAAGGATCGATCCAGTTGAGCATACCTTGAAGCGATTCCACGTGTTTGGGTGTGAAAGAGGACCATTCCTAGCATAACTTTACCATGTAATTAGAAGAAGATCAATAAAATTCATTGTTTCCTTGCCTTTTTCTGTATTTTTACCATAAATTTGATGTTTCCTTAAACTATACAGTTCTGTACAGGGTGATTGTGTTTTCTTTTTCAATCTCTTTGTGTTTCCAAAGACCCAATACATATTTAGAAACCCATTTTTATGTTAGGGTGATTATTTGGTGAAAGGGAACAAGTTTTATGGGAATTGTGTTGCTGCCCCTATGATTTTGATGGAAAAGGGCATAAAAAATGAGGTTTCAACCTAGGGTTTGATAAAATATTACATGTATAGGTTGGGTGATTATCTTTTGATTTTATGTAGGTGATTTTAAGAAGGTCTGAGGCAGTGGCATGTTTTGGTAAGGTGTGGTACCATTCCTTTCAATAAACCCTCCTCATACTAGCATAAAATAAGGGTTTATGGTTTGGCATGGTGGAGTGAGTTTCTCCTAAGACAAATTGTGGATCTAAGGGTTTGGATACATGAGAATTTCTGCCCCAACAATTTCAGGGGGTTGTTGAATGTTTAAAGGTATGTTTATAAATTATGCCTAGTTAGACTAATGAGGATAGCGAAGAAGGCCATTTTTTATGCACATGTTCCAAGATAGTCACTATTGATTTTGAAGTATGTGTTGTAACTCAATAATAACTATCTAGATTAGTCATTTTTTTGTGAAGTCATTTTAGAAATTTTCTTCAAAACACCACTTGGACCCACACTTTTCACTTGGAAATTCATCATAAAACCCAGTAGCAACAACTCCACCTTTGTTTCTTGAATTCCCCTGCACAGATAAACACACACACACACACCTAAAACATCCTAAGACTAACTTACTCCACTAATCTAAACTATCAAATTTGGTGGAGTAGTCATTATTGGTTATCTAGACTCTCAAAACCCCAATCTTGAGGGTTTACAGACTAAGTTGAGAAAAATCAATTCAAACTAATGATAAACTCAATGGATACCCTCCTAAATAGATTCAAATGAAAGCTAATTCACTATTATACCTTAAACAATAGGATTCAAGGCCTTAAACTACTGTATAGGTTGTACAAGTTAATGTACAACTGAAAAACTCATAAAATCACTAAAATAGGGACTTTATTGATTGTAAATCTTAAAGAATACAAAAGATATTTGTTTTGCTCAACCTTACATGCTTTATATCACTTCTCTAATCACCTAATGACCTCTTTGAGAATTTGAATGACCTTCACATGACCTTTTTCACATTGTTTACATTTCAAAATTCAAATTTTGTAAATTTTCCTATTGAAGGCATTTAGAGAACAAGGTGCCACTGCACCAAACATAAACTCCAAAATTACAGTATTTGAGTAAATCTCATTAAAATTCCTTAGGTACTTTGTTCTCACAGATCTTTGACAATGTCACTAATACATTTGAGATTCTCTTTAAATGTCTACATCATAGTTGCTCATTATGAGGTTAACTTTAATTAACTTAAGATTCCCTCGCTAAGCTTCACACGCTCTTTTATAATGGCTTGAAATCAGAATTGATATTTGTCAAGATCATCAAAATAAAGATGTTGCATTACTTTTTTGGTTGAGATTCTCTTTGATGACTCATAAATCAGCATTTTCTGTAATGAGAGACCAATCAATTTTTACTAGTTTACTTATAAATACGCAAAGTAAAAGAGAAAAATAAAGAGCATCCAAAATGGAAATGAAATTAAAATAGATGGAAGACACTTATAGATAGGCATGCAGGTCTCACAACTTAGTCACTCCTGGTCATACACCTTCACTGGGAATTCCAACATACCTATTGCACAAAACACCTCTCATGAATAGAGTAAGTTGAAATTTGAGATGCTCTTATAATGTCTACATCATAGCTGCTCATGATAAGGTTAACTTCAAATGAATAACTTGTAATTCCCTCACCAAGCTTTGCACACACTTTTGTAATGGCTTGAAATCAGTATTGAGATTTGTCAAGATCGTGAAAATAAGGATGTTGCATGGATTTTTTGGCTAACATTCTCTTGGATGGCTCATAAATCTGCATTTTCTACAAGGGGACACCAATCAATTTCTAGTAGGTTACTTACAAATAGGAAAAGTAAAAGAAGATGATAGCATTTCCATCAAAAAAATTAATGTGCATACAAGTATAAATTAATAAGAACCGATGTGCATACTTACAAATTAATCAAACGAACCATTTGTGTCTGCTCTACTATTTACTGTGTCAAGTATTGCTTCATGATCAGGCTCATGGACCTTCCATAAGACCTTGTTCAAAGTTCTACCCCTATATTTGGTCAAACGAACATTGGATGCCATGACAAGGTTCAAGAAATGAAGAATCTTACGATGCGTTTCAAACTTGTGAAACAACCAATGTTTAACACTCTTATGTGGATACCTTCTAAGCCACGTTCTAGTAACAACAACTGAGCCTATAGGGTATTCGATGTTTTTTCCATCTATAACTAGGGCCTCCAATTTATTTTTGGCCTCAACACAATGACACAAGTAATATTTTGTTCCCTCTTCATTGTCTTCATCTGCAATAACTGCATAAACTTTCCTTGCATTGATATGTGCAGCAAATCTCTTGAAATTAGTCAACATTATGAATACACTACAAATTAATATAACAATATGGAATTTCAAAATCTAAGCAAGAAGATATATTACCTAGTTGAACTAGATCTGATACGTGGTCAAAGTCGACCGATGATTCCATCTGTGTTAGTTCCAATACCGTCGGAGGGCGATATGTGTGAAGTGGGCTGAGATAACTTGTCAACCATTTGTCAACCCACTCCCCTAACTCACAATCATTCCAGGCTTGCATTGTACATAAACAAAAAAAGCAAACCATCTTTCATGTATCGATACTCCATGAACCTGCATTTGAGCTAAGGAAAGAGTGTAGCTCACTTGATCCTACTAGTGTACAATAATCAACATATGGTGCAATGTTAGTATCATCCATCAACCAAAAATACCTAAGAACTGAAAATGTACCTTCATTATCTAGACCCATCGAATCATTACACCACTCAATAATTGATCTTGCATTTGTCAACCTTGCACTGTCTTTATACTTTAACTCTTCTCGTGCTAATGTTCTTTTCACACATGCTTCTGCACCATCATGCTCCCCCTTTCCATGCTGAGCCTCACAAAATTTCCACATAGGTTGTACACCTGTAATAACATGCATCCTGCTCAACCAATAGAACATGTGTGAGTTCTTGAAATTTGTTGCACAGTTATCCAGCCATATTATATGTCGACCATATGATATGCCCCTCTAAGCCAAATCATTGTAGAACATCTGGAAACAACCTTGCACGAACTCTGGACAATGTGTGCAATCATCGCTAATATAAAAGTGATACTCCATCAATACCTTCCTATGGTCCTTTGTACTATCAGCTACATGAATGAATGTTATTTGCACAAATATCGAAACCTGTGGAGTTGTAATACTATAATTGCACCTCACGTTGTGGCTGTAGAATGTAGTTCTCTACAAATTCAACCATTGATACTATGTTTCCAACTGGAAAGGTGTCCTTGCATAGCTTGAATTGTGTGTCCATCCATCAGGCTCTATGGGTATGCCTTGCATACTCATACACTATATTGTCATGAAACATCGACATAAACTGATACACTTGAATCTTCTGAATAACCAAATCACACCTTTTTGCTTGAGACCCATCTTTTGTAGGGTATGGCACCATTTTATACTTCTCGAACTCTACTAGTTTTTGCCCCACCTCATATGTGCTTTCTGTTGCAAGCCACTGCAACGCTCACATGAACCATCCAAGCATGTTGTCTTGTAGAATATTTGGCCATCCTCTATTTCACATAAAAAATTTGATACGAAATCTCTTAAAGATTTTGGTGGGGCTTCTATGCCACAATCCTGCAAAATATTTTTAGTATGCAAATCACAACATACAAAACGATAAACATCATAATGGTTAGAGAATTCAATATGTATTCTACAACAACAAGTAGTGCATGTGTGATTTATCTTGACATAAAAAGGTTTAAGAATTTCAAAAAATCTTTGACAAATACTGATTTGAAGATAATCCATTTGAAATTTACGAAAATATTAGGTTTGAGTCATATCCAAAAAATGCTTTGGATGCGGCTCACGGTTCTAACTACTGATTCTCCTTCTTACCACATCCCTTTTATTTGGAGATGGTCTTGTGTCATTCTTCCAATACTCTTTAATAAGTGTTCTCAATGCTTCAACAAATTTTTTATCTTTTTGTGGTAGTCTCCCCGAGAACGCTCATAATTCATTTGAATCGGTGTCATCAATTCTTTGCCACCTTTGAATGGCTTTCAATAAAGTTTTTCTACTAATTCTCATTTTTTCACTCGTCTTTCTAAGGAGAGGAGTTGTCTTTGTCTGATTGCTTACCAAATTCGATGTAATGACACGTCATGTGGCATTACTATCCTTTGAGCATAAGGTCTTACCCACACTCTCATATGCATCCATTAGATTCTTCACAATAGTGTTTTCACTCGATGCATTCGATGTTCGAAACCCAAGAGTCTTCATGATGTCTCTATACATTATACCCTATATCATTTCAACAAATAGTTGACATCTTGTGGTATCATTTAGCCTTTCAAAGTACAATTTCCAAATCTAATCAGCATATCTTCTACAAGTGTGTGCTGGAATCTTACCTTCCATGTGCTGCAAAACATCCTCATCGATATTAATCAAATACTTTGGCTTTCTACATAAAATTCTAGGTGGTGTTCTCCTAGGTACATACATCTCATGAAATAATAGAATGAAATAAAATGTGTAAATACTTCACATACCTAAAAAACCAAACTTTCAAATGGAGGAGTTCAACCTAATTATGCAACCTTAGCTTCTTCTTTCTTCAAACTCCTCAAAAATTTGACTTTTTCAAAAGCTTGTTCTCCTCCAAACTTCTATTGTATATCAGTTTTCAATGGAATTCAAACTTGAATTGATATTATATGTCTTTCAACCTGAAAACTCTATTATTTCATGTGAAGGTGGTAGAAAGATCATGGAAAAGGTGGTGGAATGTAAAAAACATTCTTGCACACTTCACAACATCATCAAAAAGCTACTTTTTGTCGAAGCACACACAAAACTAGGAGAATATGCAGAATGTGGGCCTTGAGATCATGGGTATATTGAGTTTTTTTACCATTTTTAGTGCAACACAAAATGCATTCGCGTAATAACGTGCTCATGTTATAACGCACTCACGTAATAACGCACTCGTGTTATAACGCACTCACATTATAATGCGCTCGGGTTATAATGCGCCCACGTTATAACGTGCCCATGTTATAATGGCCCCGCATTATAATGACCTCGCATTATAATGACCCCGCGTTATAACGTGCTCGTGTTATAATGACCCTGTGTTATAACGACCCTGCATTATAACGACCCCGCATTATAAAGACCTCGCATTAGAGCACGCGCACGTTATAGCATGCCCGCGTTAGAGCATGCCCACGTTATAACGCACCCACGTTCATGTTATAATGCACCCACATTATAATGCGCTCGCATTATAACACACCCGCGTTATAACGTGGGTGCATTATTTCTTCCTAAAACGGCCATATCTCTACTTCTTCAAAATGTGCTTGTGTTATGAGAAAGTTGGTTTTTTCAGAGATTTTTTTTCTCTTTGTCTATACCCTATATACCCTGATTCTATCTCTCTTCCCTCTACCCTTATACCCTAATTCTATCTCTCCCCTCTAACCTCTACCCTTAACCCTTAACGTGCCCGTGTTATAACGTGGGTGCGTTATTTCTTCCTAAAACGACCATATCTCTACTTCTTCAAAATGTGCTTATGTTATGAGAAAGTTGGTTTTTTCAGAGATTTTTTTTCTCTTTGTCTATAACCTATATACCCTGATTCTATCTCTCTTCCCTCTACCCTTATACCCTAATTCTATCTCTCCCCTCTACCCTCTACCCTTAACCCTTATACCCTATATCTCTCTCCCACTCCCTCCCTCTCTCTCTCTTGAGTCTCTCCCTCATC
Organism: Sequoiadendron giganteum; assembly: GCA_007115665.2. Classification (NCBI taxonomy): domain Eukaryota; kingdom Viridiplantae; phylum Streptophyta; class Pinopsida; order Cupressales; family Cupressaceae; genus Sequoiadendron; species Sequoiadendron giganteum. Next base: position 155,828,515 of record CM021110.1, read on the forward strand.
TCTCAACCCCTATACCCTCTCCCTCTCTCAACTCCCTATCTCTCACTCACTCACTCATTCGATCTCTCTCCCATTCTCTCCCACCCTCTCCCACTCTCTCCCAACCCCACCCTCTCCCCCACTCTCTCCCTCACTCTCTCCCACCCTCTCCCACACTCTCTCTAACTCTCTCCCTCTCCCACTCTATCCCACCCTCTCCCACTTGCCCACTCTCTCCCACTCTCTCCCTCCCTCTCCCACCATCTCCCACCATCTCTATCTCCCACCC
>CM021110.1:155828882-155978618 GCA_007115665.2 Sequoiadendron giganteum
ATTGGACTTTTAACCCCAATCCTTCAACCATATGTACCCTCAACCCTAATCCCTCAACCCTATTCCATCAACCCAATACCCTAATCCCTCAACCCTATAGATCCTCAACCCTATACCCTCTATTCTCAACCCTCTACCCTATACATTGGATCCTCAACCCTCATATATCTATGTCCCTCCCTCCTCTTCTCTCCTTCTCTACCCTAATCCCTCAACCCTAAACCCTAAACCCTTAAGCACTTAACCCTAACCCTCAACCCTCAACCCTTAAACCCTAAACCCTTAAACCCTCTACCCTCTACCCTAAACCCTAATCCCTTAACACTAATCCCTCAACCCTTACACCCTTAAATCTAAGAAAACTCCCTACCCTAATCCTTAAACCATCAACCCTTAAACCCTCTACCATCTACCCTCAACCCTTAAACCCTAATCCATCAACCCCTATACCCTCCACCCTATACATTGGACCTTCAATCCTAATCCCTCGACCCTATACCCTATACCCTCAATCCTCTACTCTCAACCCTCAACCATCAACCCTCAACCCTCAACCCTAATCCCCCAACCCTATACACTCAATCCTCTACCCTCAACCTTAAACCCTCAACCCTTAAACCCTCTACCCTATAAAACCTCCCACAACCTCTCCCTCTCTTAGGTCTCTCACTCACACTCCCTCTCTCTCCCACTCTATCACTCTTGCACTCCCTCTCACTACCAATCTTTCAAGTCTCTGCCTCTCACCCCCTCACACTCTCAAGTCTCTCCCTTTGGCACCCTACCTACATAACTCTCTCTTTCTCTTTGTCTCTCTCTCCCCCCTCTCTCTCTCTCCCTCTCTCTCAAGTCTCTCTCTCCCACCCCCTCTCTCTCACTCCCTTTATCCCTCCCACCCTACCTAGCTAAGTCCCTCTCACTCCAACCCCTTCTCTCCCACTCCCTCTTTCTGAAACTCTCACTTTATCCCTTTATCCCTCTCACCTCCCCTCACAGTCTCAAGTCTCTCCCTTTGGTACCCTACCTACATAACTCTATTTTTCTCTCTCTCTCCCCCCTCTCTCTCTCCCTCTCTCTCAATTCTCTCTCTCCCACCTCCCTCTCTCTCCCTCTCCACCCCCTCTCTCTATCACTCCCTTTTTCCCCCCCACCCTACCTAGCTAAGTCTCTCTCACTCCAACCCCTTCTCTCCCAGTCCCTCTCTCTTAAACTCTCACTTCCACCCCCTCTCCCTCTCTCCAAACTCACTCTCTCTCCCCCTCCCCCTCTCTCCCTCTCCCCCTCCCCCTCCCTCTCCCTCTCCCTCTCCCTCTCCCACCCTACCTAGACAACTCTAGATCTCTCTCTCTCTTTAAATTCTCCCTCACTCTAAAGACATACACAAATACATAAATACATGACATACAAGCATACATGTGCATACAAATATATAAACATACATTAAATATGCATTTAACATAAAGCAAGACATAATGCGAGCGTGTTATATCATACTCACATTATGTCTTGTTAGAAATGCTTCCTAGAAACAAAAAAAATCATGTCAAAACTGACTTATAACGTGAGTGCGTTATCACGCACTCACATTATATATTGATTTGGGAATCCCCAAGCCTTTGGATTGGTATTTTCCTTAGAATACCAACCCAAAGGCTTGGAGGGAATTCCCAACGACCTGAGACATGTTTTTGCAATTTCTATAATATTTCACATAATCAGGTTTGTCCTCACTGTCAAGATTGCACATGGTTCAATATCAAACAAATTGAACATATAGGAAATGTTAGGTTCTCTCTTAACTATCCAACGATGTAATTTTTTTCACTTTCTGACAATGTTAAGCCATTCATCCATAATTTCTTTTGCTTGTATCTCTTTTTTGGAAAAAAAACAGTGTTTGGTTTTTTTCGTTATAAATTAACTGTTCATCGAATTTTCAAATAAATTACATTTTTAGAAACTAGACTCCATTCTACAATTTTTATTTTTAAATAAATTAGTTTCCAAAATTTGTAGGGGTAGTACGACCAAAGTTCTGATTTTCAAGAAGTGTCCACTTCGAAAATTAGTAAAAAATAAAATATTCATTAAAAAATTATCAGAAAATTTGTGCATCAACTACATACTATTAGCTAACTTCTAACCATAGTGATTTTAAAAATACTATAAAAAAATCACTGAATGAGGGTCGTACAAGAGTTTCTATGTTATATTTTTCTGACAAAAACAACACCAATTTGTGTACGTCCCTCATTTGAACCCCTTAATCTCAACCATTTTCAAAATAAATTATCAGTTTAAAAAGTAGACTCGGAGCGCTTGAATCCTTATTTTTGTTCCATCTCAAAATTTTGAGTGTAAGTATCCTCAATTTCACATCCAAGGTCAGTATTTTTTGATTTCAGAAAATATTTTAAAAAAAAAAAGTGGCCACCTAAGCCCCCTTTTTGGGAACCATCTTGGTGCACTTACCCAACCAACCTTAGAGAATGCTTCTAGGGTTGAAGATGGTATAAAATCAAGTCAAGATGTTGTGAATTGCAAGACAAGCAAGTGAAGTGTGAACAAGTGTGAAAAGAAGAGTGTGTAAGATCGAATCAAGGCAATAGTACTTTGATGTGTTAGATTCCTGAAAGCAGTGAGTTGATGGTGTCTACAATATTCTGATCAAGCTACAAATGTGTGGAACCTTTTTTGGTGGATTTTTATTTATCTTTTCTTTGTTTTTAGGTAGTGAGCCTCCTTCTGGATAGTGATTCCTATTGCAGGTAGTGAGCCTTTGTATCCGGTATTGCATTATTACTATATTGTGAGCTAATCCTCACTGTGGTTTTTCTCTCATTGGGTTTTCCACGTAAATATGGTGTCTTTGGTGTTTTCTTTCTATTATTTTCATTTCATGTTACACTTAATAATAGACTGATTTAAAGTGGAATTGATTAATGATAGAAGTAAAGTAATTTGATACAACCGATTCACCCCCCCTCTCACTTGTCTTGTGCATTTCAACAAAGATGAACTTCAATAAATTGTTTTGTTACAGTTTTCATAATAGAAAGTTCCCATTGCATGTTCTTACATTTGTAAATAAGTTTGAAATAAATAATAAGACTTGAGGTCCCATTGCCTACCATTATTTGATGACATTTGACATTGTTTATAATGAAACTTTACATGGCAACAAAAAGTGTCATCAAATCTGTAAGAATAAAGTCTTATATTTTTTAATTAAGAGGGATAAACACTTTTGACCTAGAGTTATGAACTGGTGAAGTCACAAACAAGGGACATCATCCCCAATATAACTTGTCAAAAACTACACCCCAAAGGGATTCGAGCCTTGATGGCAAGATTAGCAATACAACTTAATAATCACACCATGCCACTACTGGTAGAAGATCGTAGTATTCAAACATACCAAAATAATGTAATTCCACACCATAATTGTTCAATAATTACATGATCAAAGATAATGTAATTCTACACCATAATTGTTCAATAATTACATGATCAAAGATCAAATGGAAAATGACTATTTTCAGCCTCTCTCATCCTCTCCTACAGTGCCTTTATGTGCAATTAAGGAGACACTCAGATAAAATTTTATAGGCTTCTTTGGGTCCTTGGTAGGGTGATCCCACAATACTGGTTTACAATTTTTGGCCAAACTAGACATTGAACTAATTTTTTTTTAACTAAATCTTCACTTTCGGGCACCTATAGTGGCTAAACCATGAGGAATTTGAAGATGATGCAAACTAGTGATTTGTGACATTTTTTTTGTAGGTTCTAAATATATTTTTTTCAAACATTTTGGAATCATGTTGCACTTTTTTTCCATCTCCTTTGAAAATGAGTTTTTAACAGTAAACACCATTTTTAAAGAGTGATATTATTGGCTAACACATAACTTTTTTTCTATGAAGGATAAAATTCTAATTTTTTTGAATTCAGATTCTTAACTACAATATCTAGTTAATGGAATTGGTTTCATAACATTTCATTGAATTTTTTTTCTTAATTAATTTTCAAAGTCAAACCAAATACAATTTAGACATGATTTACTAGCTAAAACATAACCTTTTTTTTTGTATGTATCAAAATTTGATTTTTTCCTTTTTGTTGGATCAGGGACATCAATATCTAGTGAACTGATATTTTCAAAAAAAAATGATAATCTACTATTTTTCCACATGTGGAGAACAGAGAGCTTTATTTTTCGGTGAAAAACCTATATTCACAAGAAATAAAAAATAAATATAATAATGAAATTAAATTTATTTAAAATTATACTTTTTCGGAAGCTTATAATAAGGACTGCATACTTACAAAAATATTTTTTAAATGAATTCATTTGATCCCCCAAAAGGTGAATCAAAAGTTGTTTTTTATTAGCATTTTGATAGGTGTAAAGGAGACTCTGTTAGAGGTATGGTTTAAAACTAGTGGGTTTCTATCAAAGGGGGTTTGATCTAAAGTGGTTTGATCAAACCATCTTCAATTGGAATGCTTTAAATGGAACTTTTCAAGGCTTAAATCATTATATTTTCTAAAAATATGTGATTTCAACAAAAATCAAGATCTCCTAGAAAGTGTAAACCACTATTGTGGGATCACCCGACACTAATGGTGGAGTGATTCCACTTGCATGGATCCTCATTATTGTACGTGTAACAAGAGGGTTCGGGGAATCCTCTACTTCGACCATTGCAATTTCAACACCTTCAACCTATAACAAAACCATCAATATAAATAACTATGTTTAACAATTAACATATGGATATAAGGAAAAGGCAACATTAGATCTAAGCATAGAGAAAGAGAATTAGTAGGGGGAGAGATGAAAGTATTATCTGAAAATGCAAACAACTTTTGTAACACATTTATATTTACATAATGAAATCATTTATATGTACCTATGGAGGAGAAATGCAATTGGAAATAGATGAGAAGGAAAAGGCAAAATTAGACAGACCAAGAAACATCACCAATAAGGTCAAGGCCTGATTTTATCGCTTCTTTGCCAAAAATTGAAGGAAATTGAGAAATTAAGCAGGCTAGTGTCAAGAATCAATAAAATCGGACCTTGAGCTTATTGACAACAATTCTTCACACCCACCACTTTTGTGTTCATCTTTACCCTATAACGTGAAGAATGTTAACTATTGAAGTTGAGAAATACAACCTCAAAGAACCCAATGAACACCTGCAAGCAAATAACATGTCATGTAGAAGAGATAATGAAAACACAAGAATAGTGCTCTTCTTGTCGTGAAGCAAAAATGCATTAAACAAGAATTGAATAATTACAATAAGATCAATCCTTATGAAAGGAGATCAAAACCCTAAAGGTGAGTAATTAATTAATTATTAATGGGCCTAAGTTTATCTTAAGTGAAAAATAAAGTAACAGTGACTTAATTAACTAATCAACATGATTAAATTAATTAAGGAATTAATCTATCACTCTAACGCCCCCCCTTAAGATGAACTTAGGGAGAAGCTAAAAACTAAGGACAAATGCATGAAAGAAATGATGGGTCTTGGCAACTAAGCCTGATGAGGTACCTAAATACAACCAAATCTCTGTAAAGCTAAGAAAATAGAGAAAACCTCATGGGAAAAACTCTACTCCAAAAAGAGATGAAAGCATGCTTAAAAAAAACATGAAGGAAGGAAGGCCTCACAAAGACCCCCCAAGGACAACTTCCTTCACCTTTAGCATAGATCACAACTGAAGATAGTGTGGTGATGCCAAAGGTTTTGTGAAGATGTCAGCAACTTGCTCCTCTGTAGGAATGTACTCCAAGATGAGTGAACCATCCTAAATCAACTTCTGAATGAAGTGCATGTGGATCTCAATGTGCTTCGTCCGCTGATACTCCATTGGATTGTGAGAAATGTATATAGCACTCTGATTCTCACACCAAAGAACTATGGTAGTATTAGGAGGAAATCCAAACTTTGTCATCAACTGTCGAAGCCATAAAATCTCTTGACTATCTAACACTATTGCTCGGTACTCAACCTTTGTAGATGATAATGCAATAGAAAATTTCTTCTTGCAAGACCATGTAATAAGACCAAAACCAAAGTAGAAAACAAAGCCAAAAGTAGACTTTTGAGCATCAACATCACCAACCATATCTAAGTCAGTGAAGCCAACAATGTGAGGAACCCCTGATGTGTAGTGAATGCCATACTGTGCGGTGCCCTGAATTTACCTCAAGATACGTTTGGTAGCTTTCCAATGGATCTCATGTGGATCATGTCAAAACCTAGAGACAAGACCAACCACAAAGGAAAGATCAGGACGTAAGTGTGTCAAGTACAACAAACTCCCAAACAACTACCTATATAATGTAATTTCTACTAAAGGAGTAGAGAAAGTAGAAGACAAAACAACACCTGACTGAAATGGTCTGAGGGTAGGCTTGCAATCAAGCATGCCAAATATCAGGAGCATATCAAGACCATACTTCTACTGATATATGGAAATATCATCCGAAGACTAACTAACCTGTAGACCAAGAAAATAATGTAGAAGACTAAGATCTATCATCTCAAATTGCTCCATCAAGGCTCATTGAACACTCTGAATCATAGAAGGTGAGATACCTGTAAGAATGAGATCATCAACATATAGCACAAGGATCAAAATATCACTCTCCTAATGTTGAATGTAAACTGTGGGATCGGAATGACAACGAGTGAAGTGAGAGGAAAATAAAAAAGAGTCCATCTTCTCATACCAAGCCCGAGGGGCTTATTTGAGACCATACAATGAACGTTAAAGTCTAAAAACCAAAGAAGTGTCCTAGAAAAATCCTTGAGGCTTCTCCATATAGATCTCCTCATGTAGGTCTCCATGCAAGAAAGCACTCTTCACATCCATTTGAAAAATTGTCCATCCCTGTGAAGCTACTAGTGATAGTACAAAGTGAATAAAATTCATATTGGGAATAGGAGAAAAGGTCTTTGAGTAATCAATACCCTCAACCTAAGAAAACCCCTTCACAATAAGACATTATTTGTACTTATCTATTGAACCATCTGTAGCAAACTTGGTATGGTACACCCACTTACACCGAACCAACTTTCTTCTCTTAGGAAGATGACAAAGATCCCAAGTATTATTCTTCATCAAAGAAGAATACTCCTCCTCCATAGCCCTATCCCACTCAGGGTGACATGTCACCTCTAAAAACCTCTGAGGATCATGATGGACAAGGCCATTGATGTCACAACTTGCATCATTTAATTCTTTATTTATTGAACCGGGTGTGTCTCAGAGCAATATACAATAAGGGATATTCCATAAATTGGGGGTTTTGTGCTATAAACAGCTATGATTTTGGTCAATCTCCTTCAGGAACTCTTAGGAGCTCTTAAGAGTTCTTCGAGAACAGAATGTGGTAACTTAATTTCTAATGATGGATCTATTTATTGGTTAAACAATTCCTATTTAAACTGATTCTAATCCTAAAGACTAAGCTTAGATATTACCTGACTTGACTAGAATTTGTTCATTGGGAATTCTATAAATTAAATTAAACTAATACTAAGTCTAAATACATAATTTAGAGTTGCTGAAAAAGGAAATCTATTTACATTTGCAGATAATAAACTTGATTCTAGAAAAGAAATGAAGCTAATTATGTTGTAGAAATTCAAACACTAATTCTAGAAAATGATAACACTAAATCTCAAGAACACATTCCAACTTAGCTTCGGCTTTATCCTTACATTAATCATGATTATCAATTCTGTTAAAACTATGTGCATCTGTGAATGAATAATTAATGAAATATGTAATGATTGATCTGATTCTATTCTATAGTGAAATTACTTTAACCAATTGAAATTTTGATGAGTTAATCTAAGTAAATATCATTATTGAACAGTGATAGACAAGAATTGAATTGCTAACTTCAAACCAATTATAACAAAACAGAATTAAAGGAACCAAATGATGATGACACAAGATCACCTCCTTCGGTTGACCAGGCCCTACTCTTCCTCCAATGGGATCACAACATAGTAATTCAGATCAAATTTATATTTTCATTCGAATTGGCCAAAATTGGCGAGTAAAACAATAGTACTAAGTACCACAAAGTTACAATTTCCAGCAAAATATCGACTAACTCAAAACAAACCTAAGGATAGATATTTATAAGAATATCCCTTATTTGAATTCAAACTACTAGCACTAGCCACCAATTATAGAGTGCAAAAACAAATTAAACTCTATTTGAAAACTATCCAGAGAATCTCGCATTATTCCAGTTGTAGCAACAGTTCCAAAATTGGCAGAGAGATCCAATCCAGAATTATAGTAGTTCAGGATCTCTTGGGATCCTTCAAGAGTGTGATTATAGCAATTATGTTAAATAAATATTCTAACAAATACAGCTCGACAGTCAGCATTGAAGTTCCTGCATGAAATCCTTAAAGATATATTGCATTCATGATAACAGACCTTTCGATTTGCATAGCGATAACATTATTAACACAACTAAAAGAAGCACATTTAATGTAAAACATCACATCCAATATATCCTTCAATTAGTCATATATAATATAAAACAATTAAACATTAAACATATTATCTACCGTCATAGTAGCTAATTAATATTATAATAAAGTCTTTTGAGCATATAAAAAGGTTAATAGAAATAGTATTCTTGAGCACTCATCATCCTCCCCCTCTTGATATAAACTATGTCCTCATGGTGGAGGATCTGGAAAATCTATGTTCTTTTCTATCAACCAAGTAATGAAATCTTCAAACTCTGCATCATATAGCACATAATCTAAGAATTTCCTTTGATGAGCATATCCATTCATTTTCTCAATTGATCTCATCCACTCCCTCATATTTTCTCCAATAAATTGTGGTGGTGCATCAAATGTTGGTGTTGGCATAATGATAAGAGGAGGCCTGAACCTCATTCCTATCCAGTTTGTTTGTTGCTCCTCAATAATATCTATCACAGTTTTGATCCTGGTTATACTCCATGTGATGTTCCTGGGATAAATTGGTTCTCTTCTTCTCAGCTATGGTGGGATAGTTTTGAATCTATCTCTGGTTGCACTCAAGGCTCTCATTGGTAGTTATTCTTGAACCCTTTTGAAAACTTGGATACTCTCATTCAAATTCCTTTTGTATGCAGAAGCTACATTCTTTGATGTGGCAAAGAATCTGAAGTGAGCTCTAAAATGTCTGGACCATGGAGTTTCATTTCTCATTGGCAATCCAAGTTTTAACTGTGCTTCTTTATATTGATTATCCCTGTGTTCCCACTCTACCTGGTTTTGTAGCAATGAAACAAAAGATCTAATTTGGAATTCTCCTATGAAAACATTGAGAAATGATTGTGGATAATCACCAAGCAAAAAGCCATGTTGAAAATATTCACACATTTGATTATGGACAGTGGGGTGACTATTGAAGAAATCTTCAAGGAACTCCCTATCATCCTCATAATTTGTCTTCCTCTTGAGTAACAGTTGGTTTATCTTCTAATGAAGAAACATCTCCCTCAAAAAGACTAAAGGAACCAAATGAAAATGACACGAGATCACCTCCTTCGGTTGAGCGAGCCTTGTTCTTCCTCCGATGGGATCAAAAAATAGTAATTCGAATCAGCTTTCTATTTTCATTCGAATTGGCCAAAATTGGTGAGTAAAACAATAATACTAAGTACCACAAAGCTACAATTTCCAGCAAAATTTTGACTAACTCAAAACAAACCTAAGGACGGATATTTATAAGAATATCCCTTATTTGAATTCAAACTATTGTTGCTAGCCGCTAATTACAAAGTGCGAAGACAAATAAAACTCTATTTGAAAACTATCCAAAGAATCTCACATTATTCCAGTTGTAGCAGCAGTTCCAAAATCGACAGAGAGAGCCAATCCAGAATTATAGTAGTTCAGGATCTCTCGGGAGCCTTCAAGAGTGTGATTATAGCAATTATGTTAAACAAAGAGTCTAACAAATACAACTTGACAATCAGCATTGAAGTTCCTGCATGAAATCCTCAAAGATATATTACATTCATGATAACAGATTTTTCGATTTGCACAGTGATAACATTATTAACACAACTAAAAGAAGAACATTTAATGTAAAACATCACATCCAATATATCCTTCAATTATTCATATATAATATAAAACAAGTAAGCATTAAACATATTATCTACCACTATAGTAGTTAATTAATATTATAATAAAGTCTTTTGAGCATATAAAAAGGTTAATGAAAACAATATTCTTGAGAACTCATCAGATCATTTGAAATGGCATAACTCAAAAGACTAGCACCCAATGTTTGTGCACGTGTACGATGAGAATTTGAAGGATCACCTACCAAAGATCCATTTGCCTCTATAATAAAGTGGGCCCACTTGGGAAAATGTTATGTATCTGGTGGTGGTGGGGATGGTGGATCATCATCTGCATCATCCTCAAGAGATGAAGAGGGAGGAGTAGGTAGTGAGGGAGAATTTGGTGATGAAGAATCCATCAAAGGAAAGTGCTCATCAAACTAGACATCTCACTGAAACAAGACCTCATTGGAATCAGGATCAAACAACCTATACACCTTAACATCCTCACAATAGCCAACAAATATGAGTGGTCGACTTTTCCTCTCCATGGCTTTCCGCTGAGCATTAGGAATAAATGTCCAAGCCTCACTACCAAAAATTTGAAATGTAGAAACATCATGCTTGACATGGGTCCAAGCCTCCTCAAGAGTCATATGTTGTAATGCCTTATGAGGCATCTGATTCTGAAGATAAGTGGCACAATTGACTGCCTTAGCCCAAAATGAAGAAACCATAGACCGTGATTGTAGCATATAATTGACAATCTCCCGTAAAGTCTTATTCTTTCTCTCAGCAACACCATTCTATTAAGCGGTGTAGGGTATTGTAAACTGATGTTGTAAACCATGCTCATTGCAAAAATCCCTGAAATCCTAATTAACAAACTCCCCCCCATTATATGTGTGTATCCGCTTGATAGAAATTCTTGACTGCTTCTCCACAAATGTCTTAAAGATTCTGAATGAATCAAAGACATCAAACTTGTACTTAAGAAAGTACACCCATGTGTGTCTAGAGAAGTCATCAATAAATGTGAGCACATATTTGGCCCCTAAAAATGATGGAGTAGGAAATGACATAAGATCATTGTTTACCAACTCCAAGGGTGCCTTAGCACATGTGGCTCAACCAATAGGAAAACAATCCCAATGATGTTTACCAAGTACACAACCTGGAAAAACACCATCAGTACAATAAATTTGTGGGAGACCAATCACTAGTGCCTGTGTACTCATCTGTTGTAGATATCTATAATTGACATGGCCAAAACGCTCATGCCAAAGTCTACTCACTATGTCTACATGTGCTAGGAGAGATGAACCTGAGGCATCTGAACCCTTGAAGCCATCAAATTTGTATAAGAGGGATGTAGTGTCAACACTCCCAATAGCTGCAATTGAATCAAGATCATGGAGGTCTCAAATAACCACATCATGTGGTGAGAACTCAACTATCTTACCAAAAATAGAATGGAAAATTTGATAAATGGAAAGAAGGTTTTTCGAGATATTAGGAACCAAAATAAGATCTTGAAGATAATCACCATCCAAGGAGACAATACCTGAACCCCTAATTGTAAGTTGTGTAGAGTCACCAATGGTAATCTATGTAGTGCCACAATAGGAAAGTCCAGTGACCAACTCTTGAGTGTGTGTCATGTGGTGAGAAGCACTAGAATATATAATCCAAGTGGATTCTGAAGGTATTGCTCGTGCAAAAAGAGCATGTCCTTTCCCTGTGGTTTGGGAAGATGACTGAGGTGATGTGATGTTCTGCTGCTAAATGGCCTCCTCTAAAGCCTCTAATATCTTCCAACACCTGGTAGTTGGATGACCATCCTTACCACAAAAGCTGCAAGGATATCTAGATGACTTCTTAGTCTTGGAGGAAGGCTCGCCAGACTTAGAATATTTACCCTTCTTAAGGTTGGATGGTAGTTTTGAACTAGACTTTGGTGATGGCTTGGACGTACTCTCATGTCCAACTGAATTTGTCTCAGGATTTTGTTTTTACTTTTGTTTCCCTTTGGATGTCTGAGCTTCCAATGCTGATTTTTGGGAACCTGAAAGTGCATCCATCTATGTAAGCTTGGACTACTCACGAGTCAACCTATCACAAAAAACCTCAAAGGTAGGCATGGTAAAACGTGCACCCAAAGCATCCATAGTAGAATAAAATGTAGAAGAGAATATCTGAAAAGAACCACAAAATTTAGAGAGAATCAGGTAAATACACTCTGTGTCAGTCTTGTTCTTACCACAACCTTGTAACAATGATCTAAGATTTGAATTTCATCAAGAAATCCTCAATAGATGGAAATGAATCAGGTACCAAAGTAGTCAACTCTGTCTCAATTTGAAGTGCCTTGAACTCGTTGATGGTGCCAAAGAGGGTATGAAACTTGAGCCACATTTCTCGAGGAGTTGTACACCCCTCTAAATGAAAAAGGAGACTATTTGAAACATGCAGTGATAAAAAACCCAAGGCTTCATCCATCTTGTTTTTTTGTTGCATAACCTCAAATGGGCATTTCAACTGAGGTTGAACCTCATACCCCTTAGACATGAGGAGTCTTTTCATGTGTACTTTCCAAGTGTGATAATTGTGTGGTGTAAGACACTCAACTAAAGAGGTGTCTGCCATGATGTTCTATTTTTGAAATGTGTTTAAATAAAAGATTTTTTTGGTTTTTGATGTAAATTTACAGAAAACAAAAAGAAAATACCCCCCACAATACAAAAAATCAAACCCCAATACAATTTTTAAAGCTAGAAAGCGTGAAAAGCAAAAAATCACTTAAAATTTTTTTTTGTGTACCTGGTAGCTTTTCTAAGGAAACCAACTACAGATCTGGATAGAGCATTTAAATGCCTTTCCAACGCATATTCGTTTTCAAAAAAAGGAGTTTGTATGCGCAAGTTATGCCCCTAGAAGCAAAAAAGCAAGGGTTGACTTTGACTGTAAAAAAAGGCATCAAAACAGAAAAATCTGAAAAAAAAAATACCTCTACCACTTTGGTGTGTCCGGAATCATATTTTCGGCGATATCTTGTTTGCACAATTTTGATATCGTATGCTCTCGATATCGCAAAAAAAATCCCAAGGTGCTCAAAAAAACACTTCAACCATTGATTGGTGGTTGTGCAGGTGGTGCCACTCAAGGCAGCAGTGGTCCGGTGGATCCCTGGTGGCACAGTAGCTAAGCACCGATGGCATGGCGGTCGGTGGCGGGATGGTGGCGCAACCAGAAGAGGAGCGGTGCAACGAAAAAGTTTTGGCAGTTGCGGCAGGTTGGTGGCCGCCTAGTGGCCACTAGGTGACACTTGGTTTTGAACTGGGAGTGCTCGCTAGGCAGAAAAAAATGCCTTTTTTAAATTAAAAAATGATTTTTTTGAAATTTTTTGCCTCGAACTATTTGTTGGGGACGTCGTACGGCTTCCCTGGCAAAATTGTTTTTTGCCTTTTTCTTCAATTGCTCAAAAATCGACCAAATGACAAGCATTCATAAGGTTTTGGGTTGTTGCGAACGCAATGGTGATCTCCGCTTGGGCTCAAAATGCCCCAAAAATTCTGCTACCCTCGGATCTTGCAAAAAAATACCTAGCTTGAAACCCTTGCACAAAAAATTCATTGTAAGGCAATATCCTTCAAAAGATGAACATGAAGCTACAAATCTAAAGCTCTGATACCATGTTGAAGTTGACAAATACAACCTCACATAACCCAATGAATACCTGTAAGCAAATAACCTATCACGTAGAAGAGATAATGAAAACACAAGAATAGTGCTCTGCTTGTCGTGAAACAAAAATGCATTAAACAAGAATTGAATAATTACAATAAGATCAATCCTTATGAAAGGAGATCAAAACCCTAAAGGTGAGCAATTAATAATTAATAATTAATTAATTATTAATGGGCCTAAGTTTACCTTAAGTGAAAAATAAAGTAACAATGACTTAATTAATTAATCAACATGATTAAATTAATTAAGGAATTAACCTATTACTCTAACATTAACATCACATCAAATTCAAATGCATGCAACCAATTCATTCAAAATATGAAAATACACGTTCAAAAGCATATTTCAAATTACCCTTTCTTCCACTTTCTTCCTCTAAAAGAACCAAGGACGATGTGTTTTCCAATATATTGTCAAAATTAACATATTCGTAATAGAAATGAAATTTTCTAAATGAAATCACAAAGACACTCTAAAATCTAAGCAAAAAGCGACTGCAACGACACATAAAAGTATTCAAGATATTGAAACTCTATTCAAGAAATGTCACCAATATGGTCAAGGCTCGATTTTTCCACTTCCTTGCCAAAAATTGAGAAATTGGAAACCCTTCATCCTATTACATCAATGTAGCAGGATAACAAGTTTCCTATTTCTCAATATTTCTGCCCATGAAAATGATCTCCTCCCCAAGCACCCTTTCTTCTTGCTATCTTGTCAAGGCACATTTTCCTATCCCAAATGGACACTAACTTGCTCACGCCCACCACTTCCTCAATCATCCTTTCCCTCTAATGGTAGGAATGTAAACATCACATCAAATTCAAATGCATGCAACCAATTCATTCAAAATATCAAAATGCACGTTAGAAAGCATATTTCAAAATTACCCTTTCTCCCACTTTCTTCCACTTTCCCTTTTAAAGTACGCATCCATGGTTTCCTTTAATATGTAAAAAAGTTGCAAGTGTTACGAGATAGTTAAAGTTTCAAAAATTATTACACCATCTATTCTAAGCAAGCATATATTTTTTCAATCATAAGAAACAAAATTTTAAGGTGGACTTCCTTACATTTTGGGTGCGTAGGAAACAAAAACTTTGCACAAGCAAATAACTAACAGGGGACAGTGTGTTTTCCAACATTGCAAATAATGTGAGCATTTTTTTTTGTTACAATCAGATGAAGATAGTGAAATTCCATTTTTACTATTACAAATAGCATTTAATATTTTATTCATTTGAAAGTATTAATGATGAGAAAAATAGTTGACCTCAAATGATTTAAATGTCAACCTTTTCTTTCATTTATAAGCAAGCTACCATAAACAATAAGACTTCAAGTGGCATTGCCTACCAGTATATTTCATATTAGCATAACTAGAATGTACATTATAAACACACAGCCAAACGATGCATTTGTGGTTGGTTGTAATATGTCAAAAATTTGTGAGTGTTACAGACAGTAAAAGTTCCAAATCTTTTTGCACCGTCTGTTGTAAGCAAGCATATATTTTTTCAATCATAAGAGGAATTTCAAACACAATTTTTAGTCTACCTAACACTTGTGATAAATTTTGAAGGTTCCTTTCATTACATTCTTTTTGTTTAAATAAAATAAACTTTTGAATACATTCGTACTGTCAATATAATTGTTGGTGGGGGATACATAAAAGTATCCAAAATCAACTGAGGTGGCACCAACCAATTGGGTTCTCTGTGTAAGTAACCAAAATTTTTTCATTACATTCATATTGTCTATGTGTAATTACAGGTTTGAAAACATTGGTTCTTACGAAACCTACAACCCAAATACTATTTTCAAACCCTTTACAAGTAACAACCCAATTGGTTACTCACCCCTTAAGTGAATTTGGATAGTCTTATATATCCCCGACCTGCAACTCCCTACAGAATGAGAAAACTCAAAACATAGAGTGTTTTCCACCAGTAGTACTTGTTATAATTTAAAATGCATGTCTTAATCACATCAACACCCTTCGCTCCCACAGTGAACATATATCTTCTCGCACAAGGAAAAAAATGTTGGTGTAATTCGATGTGACGAGACACCTTCTCACTTTCCTCACCATGACATTTCCTCCTGTCTTTCGGTTTCATCACTTTTATCATCCATCTTGGCGGGCCCTACACTATGTTGTCTCATCATGTTATGTATGTTTCTATGCATGTTCTTATGTATTTTTTTATGCGTTTTTGGATGTACATATGTGTGTTTTTTCAAGAGATTAGTTGCCTCCATACAAGCTTTTACAATATTATGTGGGTTGAAGGTTTCATAAATCATGCACTCACATCCCACTATGTTTTCCAACCTGCAATCATACAAAGTGTTAATGGTTGTTGGAAAATAGTGGGTGTTTAAAAAACAATGACTTTCATTGCATTCCTATAGTCTAAATAACAGAATCTTTTCAAGACATTCATATTGTTGTGTAAAATTCTAGGTTGCAAAACACTAGTTTTTCAAAATTTGTAACCCACACAATGTTTTAAAACCCTTTACAAGTGACAACCCAATCAGTTACAAACCCCTCACCTCAATTCCATTGGTTTTTTGTCTCCCCCACCTGCTCTCCAACCTTTCGCTTTCAATCTGTTGAATGAGAAAACCCACAACACAGAGTATTTTCCGATAATAGTACTTTTTACATATTAAAACACATGTCTTAATCACGTCAACTCCCCTTCTCATCCACGCTAAAAGGATAGCTTCTCACGCAAGGCAAAGAACACCAACGTTATTCAAAGCGATGGGAAAACTAACCTAACAATGCTATTAGGGGAGAAGCTAAAGTGTAGACAAAATGCACCTATGTACGTAACATTATATCATAACCCCCATCCCACATGCTAGACAAAACGCACCGATGGAAAGACTTGACGGATGGTTAGGTATCTGTGGTCACGTGTCCCTTCGCTAGAAAAGGACCATTCAGCTAGTAGGAAATCAAAAAGAAATAGATAAAACACACCTAAATGTTGCCATTTTCCACATTTTCATTTATCAATTTATTGGAGAGCACGAGCGA
Organism: Sequoiadendron giganteum; assembly: GCA_007115665.2. NCBI lineage: Eukaryota > Viridiplantae > Streptophyta > Pinopsida > Cupressales > Cupressaceae > Sequoiadendron > Sequoiadendron giganteum. The sequence goes on from CM021110.1 coordinate 155,845,800, forward strand.
AAGAATGGGGTTGCAGGTGTTCACGTTTGGAGGTCGAACAAGATTCAATGGTCTACATTACCTAAACGCATTCGACAGGCATGGCGTCTAGCTACCAAGTATATAAATTTTCCATTTCTATATTTTCCATGTTCGTTAAGAAAATGTGTTTTCATTGATGAGAAAATAAAGGGTTTTCCTTGCGTAAATAGTTTTCATTTGAAATATAGAGCTCTTTATTTGTTTTTGTGTAAAGGGATAATTAAAAGGATACAATATCATCGTTCACTGCTATTTTGAGCATTTCCCATGTAACACTCACACTTCAAGGAGGAAACATCCTTCATGTAAAATTTTGGGATATAATAGACATACAATAATGTAACATTTTTTATTTTTTTAAAAAAATTGGAAATTCTTTGCATTTTCCACAGTAAGCATCTCATCTATAAAAAAATCATAACTTCTTACTACAAAATAAATTTTGGAAATTTAACTAACTAGTACACTTGTAATGCAAGATATGATAGATAGAATTGCCTGTATTTAGTGCAAAAGCTTCATGTCTCCTAAAGTGTCCTTCTCAATCCACCTACCCTTGTTTTCTTCAATTTTGTTTCCTCAAGTATATCAACCACCTGGAAGGAAGACAAGTGTTAACGATAGATTAAATTGGCAAATTAAAGATATTTGGTGCTACAAAGAACTTGTTTATTCCAAATTTCACCAATATCTAGGATTATATGTTTCGGTGAGTGAAAAATTCCACCTTGTACAAACAATAAACAAATATATTAAACTATACAATGGGAATTTAATTTCCAATTTAACCTAACGCTAACACTAGTAATATATATCAACAATTATATCTGTCATTCTGCCATTCTGTAGGAACTGTGAAGCACTAAACGTTCATTTGGATATATAAAAATCTCATCTCTCCTAACATATGAAAGAGGCCATAACCTGCAATAATGAATAAGTTCATAGAAGACAAACAAGAAGGATACCACGTACCACTATCAAAATTTTGTTTATATCCTGTGTCTCTCAATGAACATCTAAATGACAAATCGATATCGTAATCATTGTTCAATGATATTGTAAACTAAACCATTACTTGTACAGACGACTGAAAAAATATAGATTATTGCAAGAATAAAGGTTAACAAGTCAACAAAAGCCTTGGTGATCACCTTGATTGACCAAAAATTAGCAGCTAATCTATCGACAAAACACACCTATGTACATATAAAAATGCATAAAAACATACACAAAAACATACATAACATGAAAATAAGGAAAAATAGGATGTCAATGCAGAAAAGAGAATCAGTTGGATGGATACATGAGATTCCTATGTGAAAAGGTAGACAAATTTTGTAAACAACTTATTAAAAACAAAACATCTACATTCTCTAATCAGAAAGACACTCTCAAAGCTAAGAATAGTATTTGGGTTGCAAGTTTCATAACACATATTATTTTCCAACATGCAATTTTATATAGATAGTATTCTTCTAATGAAAACCTTAAAGTTTGTAGACAATAAGAATCTACTAAAGTTCATTCAACTTCACAATTTATAGCAAGTCTTACACAAAAATTGCAATTCAATTTCCTCGTATGATTTAAAAATAAATGCGAAATATAATTTCCAAGTTGGAAAACACAATGTGGTTTGCCATTTATTCATTTTGTACATTCAAAGTTACGTGGTGGAGAGCACGGGCAGGAATGTCTTGAAAATATTTTGTTAATTAAGCAATAGGAATGCAATGAAAGGTGTCGTTTTATAAACACCCACTATTTTCCAACAACCATTAAAAATTTGAATGAATTTAGGTTGGAAAACACGGTGGGAGGTGAATGCATGATTTATGAAACCTCCAACCCATACAATATCGTAAAACCCTCTACAGACGCAACTAATTTCCCAACAAAACACACCTATGTACATACAAAAACTTATAAATACATACATAACAACATACATAACATGATGAGACGGTATAGTGCAGGGCCCACCAAGACGAATGATAAAAGTGATGAAATCGAAAAAATAAGAGGAAACATCACGGCGAGGAAAGTGAGGAGGTGTCTCATCGCATCAAATTACACTGACATTTTTTTTCCTTGTGCAAGAAGCTATCCATTCATTGTGGGAGGGAAGGGCGTTGATGTGATTAAGACATGTGTTTTACATTGTAACAAGTACTATTCTTGGAAAACACTCTATGTTCTGGGTTTCTCATTCTGCACGTTGAAAGTGAGACATTGGAGAGCAAGGGGGCATTGTAGGCAAGGGATATGACCAACCAAGTTGAGGTGAGGGGTTTCTAACCGACTGTATGTACATAGGTGTGTCAGCTTGATTTTCCCGACTTACTAATTGGGTTGTTACATCTAGAGGGTTTTACAACACTCTGTGGATTGCAATTTCTTACAACTTTGTGTTTTCCAATCTCATTACATTCTTACTATCCAATTCATAAAAGGCTCTCAAGGAAATCACAAAAGATACCAAATTGAGGTGAGGGGTGAGTAACCAATTGGGTTGTTACTTGTAAAGGGTTTTAAAACATTATGTGGGTTGTAGATTTCAAAAAACCAGTGTTTTGCAACTTGGAATTTTATAAAACCGTATCAAATAAATTTAGACAATACAAACAATGTGAGTATGAGTTGTCATTTTTAGAGATTTTTTTGGCATGAGAATTGGAGGCAGACTGACATGTGTGTTTTTAGTTTGTAGAAATAAGGGGGAAAACACTTTGTGTTTCATGTATGCACATTGAAAGCTAAAGGTTGGAGTGCATTTCTAGGAGTTGGAGGAGAAAATCAGTGTTTTGCAACCTGGAATTTTACAAAATGGTATGGTTGTAATTTAAATAGTACAAATGTAATGAAAGGAACCTTATAACAAGTCTTGCGTAGAGTATAAATTGTGTTTCAATTTATTAATATGATCCAAATATACATGCACAGTATGATTACAAATTGGAAAACACAATGGGAGGTGAGGTGACAACATGATTTACGAAACCTTCAACCCACAAAATGTTGTAAAACTCTCTACACACTAAAGCCAAATACCTTACTAGGTGTTAACAAAATGGTGCCTATCACCACACTCCTACAATCTAAATAACACAAAGCTTTTCAATACATACATATACTATTTTGTAAAATTGTAGGATGAAAAACACTGTGTTTTACAAAACATGTAACCCACCTAAAGTTTCAAAACCATTTAGACACCGATATTTGAGGGACGTTTAGGTGCATTTTGTTTATTGCTTTATGCTTTTGCCTGCAACTCCATTTCATCACATGTGCGTCCATCCCCAACAAACTGCAAAATGAAATGTGGAAAATGGCGACATTTAGGGCATTTTGTCTATTACTTTTTGACTTTCCTACCATTCATGTGTCCTTTTCTGGCGATGAACACGTAATGACACACAACTAGAACCGTCCATCAACTCTTTCCGTTGGTGCGTTTTGTCCAACATGTGGGATGGGGGATGGTGGTTATGATATAATGTTACATACATAGGTGTGTTTTGTCTACACTTTAGCTTCTTCCCTAACAGTATACTATACCAGTCTTAAAGGTCGATTCATATAATATACCAGTATTTGAGGGAACAACTGAGAGGAGATAGTGTGTTTTCCAACACAACAAATAATGCGAGCATTTTATTTGTTCCAATCAGATGAAGAAAGTGAAATGCCATTTTGACTATAGCAAAGAGTTGTTCAAAAATTTGAAAGTGGACTTCATTGCATTCTTGGTCGTAATGAAACAAAACTTTTCAAAATGAACTAACTGACATGGGACAGTGTGTTTTCCAACACTGCAAATAATGTTGAGCATTTTATTTCTTCCAATCAAATGAAAAAAGGGAAATTTCATTCTACATTTATCCAAATATGTGTTTCAATTTCTTAATATGATCCAAATATGCATGCACAATATGATTGCAGGTTGAAAAACATAGTGGGAGGTGAGGTGACAACATGATTTACAAAACCTCCAACCCACACAATATTGTTAAACCCTCTACACACTGAAGCCAAATACCTTACTAGGTGTTTACAAAATAGTGCCTCTCACCACATTCCTATGGTCTAAATAACACAAAGCTTTTCCATACATACATACTATTTTGTAAAATTGTAGGATGTCAAACACTGGGTTTTACAAAACCTGCAACCCACCTAATGTTTTAAATCCATTTAGACACTACAACCTTCATAATGAGAATATCAATGGGAAAATAAAAGTTTTTGTTTGTGTGTACGATTTTGGGCTTTATGTCCATTCCGAATTATGATTTTGAAAACCTATCGGCACATAACCCACATTTCGTTTCAAATGAAAACCCGATTTCACAAGGAACAACCTTTATTTTCTCGTCAATGAAAACCCATTTTTGCAACGAACAACCAAAAGGAAAAATTTAAAATCCAACACAAAAACCCACTAAAACACACAAAACACCTCTGCATCTCAAATAAAAACCCCTTTATTTTCCCGTCAATGAAAACCCATCTTCCCAACGAATAGTCGTTCAATTCTTTGCAGTGAAATTTTAAAACCCTCAAAATAAATAAAAACATAAATAGCTATGCATTTGAAATGAAAACCCTACATGCAAACAAAACATTTTATTTTTCCATCAATGAAAACCCATTTGCTTTAACGAATAGTAGTTCAATGCTTCATAGAAAACCCATTTAATAGTTGTTGAATGCTTCACACTTCTTTTATGCAGAATGGAAAAATGGCATATATATGTGGAAGATATACATACATGTTGGCTAGTCGTCATGCCTATTGAATGTGTTTCTCTCGTTCGGCCTCCATTCTGTCACCCATGCTCCCCAGCAAACTGCAAAATGAAATGTGGCAAATGGTGACATTTAGCTACATCGACGTGGAAAAAATGTAAGCCAAACACACCTATGTACATAAAAACAAAAAAAAATACTGGTTCAGCCTCCAAACACTCTTGCTTGCAACTCCACTCCATCGCCCACACGTCCCTCCCCAACAAACTGCAAAATTAAATGTGAAAAATGGCGATGTTCAGGGTGTTTTGTCTATTTCTTTTTGACTTTCTCGTCAGTTGCTCATCCTTTTCCGACGACGGACACGTGACAGCACACAGCTAACCGTATGTCAAGTCTTTACGTTAGTGTGTTTTGTCTAGCGTGTGGGATGGGGGATGGGGGATATGATATAATGTTACATACATAGGTGTATTTTGTCTACACTTTAGCTTTCTCCCCCTCTTTATGTCTTTTATTATTTATTTTATTTCAAAAAAGTCTTCTATTTCTTATTTGTGGCCATGACTTTCAACCTTCTATTGTCTCTTAATGCCTATGAATTTTCTTTGGTAGTTTCTCTTATTTATTTTGTATATAAATTAAATTGGTTTACAAATCTACTTCCCTTTTTAGCTAGATAACCTCTTCATATTCTGGGAAAATTGGTTTCAAGTTATTCTTTCACAACTGGAAACCCACACACCAATTTTCCAACACAATCCAAGAATAAATATTATATTTAATTGTACATCTAATTGATTCAAATTTGCATTCAACTCATGAAAAAAAAACCATTTGGAACATACTCAACCAAATAATTAAATTTGTCTTATATTGCAACTGAAGAATATTGGATCAATGCTAAAATTGATGCATGAAATTTTGACAATCAATGTCAATAATGTCAACCAATCTCCACCGATGACTGTCAAAACCAAATTAATTTGCTCACAAAATGAAAAGCAAAACTAAAACAACAAAACCAAACTGAAATATTTTTTGTCGATGTTGATTATTGTTCGGCTAGGATACTCCTACATTAGACACGTTGAGTAGGAAAATTTATGAGAATAGGCTCACAAAGGTGGAGTTGAGTAGTCGAACTACTCTTCCAAGTTGCAACCAACCTACAGTGAACTCCATCATGAAATCTAGTGCACACAATTAATTCTTCTTCCTCTTTTTCCAACATCTTGTCAGAACACGTGTCATCTTTCTCCAACAACATTGCACCTTCTTTGTCCTTCCCATCATGGACTCGTGTCCACCATGAACCATCCTCCTCTACCAAATACTCTCTACTCTCCTCTTCTTCGTTGGATCCAACCCACCACCAACAATCCACCTCCACCAAACATCGCTTGCAACATCCTCTACAACTTCTATATGCAAATACTTATCCATACACCAATCGGCAACTACATGATCTCTCTTTCTATTTACTTGCACTAGCTCCTTATTCACCTCAACAATATGAAATTTCAACTCAACTTCCTCATTACTAAATTCAAGAATAAAGTTTACCTCTTCTTTCGCTATTGCAACTTTCCTTTCTTTACCCTTTGTTGTGACCACAACTACATCTTCATCCTCTATTGCTATCTTCTCTTCACTGGTCACTTCTTCATTTTCCTTCTTTCCTTCTTCACGTAAATCTGTTAGGACTTCTCTCACATCTTTCTTCTTCCATCTTAGTCTAAAACATTATTTTCTTCCAATTTTCTTTTCATTGTCCTCATTCTTCTTCTCACTTCTCTTTACCAATCTTCTCTCATATTTTTCAATATTCTTCTCCAATTCCTCTATCCTGGCCTAGATCTTTCCCAATTCTTCATCAAATATCTTTCCCATATCTTCAAACTTTTCATTTTCCACTTCTTCCCAATATCATTCCTAGAACATAATTCTCATGGGTCTCCTCATGACCCATCCCATCTTCAACTGCTGCAATCTTCTACAACTCACATCACACACTCTACAATCTGCAAAGACAAATTCCTTCACGACTTCCTAGCTCTCGATTGCTCAGGACTTCTCTACCTATAGCAATCCTCATGAGCTCTACTCTATCGCATTTTATTCTCTACTCCACCCACCGATCCTAGTATAGGTTGCCTCACGTTCTACGCTCTACCTATGCACTTAAAACCTCTAGCTCTGATACCATTTGATGCAAAAAAAAATTCAAACTCCAATTCACTCTCACTGTTCAGGAAAAATTGCATACACAGTCACAAATCAGTGGGCAACACTTTGCACTCTGCCCAAAGATTGCAACAAACAATTTCTATTTTTTCTAATTCACAATTTACAAACATATTACAAATCACCCTTTTATGTATTTTCCATCTACTATGGCTCAACTTCTCTATTACAAACTACACCTATCTTTGTTAGCAACAACCTCTCTGCATTTTAATTTTTCTAACCTCATTACAAATTGCATTTCATCCCATCTATTGGGCATTAATATCGTAAACCTCAAGCTTCTGAATGGCACGACTTCTTCATTTATCTGCATACTTGTAAACTTCCAATCTGCATCATTTTTTTATTTTGAAAAATTTATACTCATGGCCCTCCATATGCAACTGGGCATTCAGTCGACTCCCCTCCACACTTATTTCATGTTGTTTTGTGCATTTTTTATTCATTTTAATTTTTAATTGCCACACTATATGGGGTGATTCCCTTCATGCCTCTACGCGACCCCTCTTCCTTTATATTCCATTATACACTAGTGTGCCTCTCCTACATAGCCCTCTCAACCTCTTTCCTCAGCAATTATTCATTATTTTTTTGGTAGTGCTACCTCTTCCTATCTACTACGCAACCCTATATTTATTATATGCAACCTCTTTGTCACTCTTCTTTCTATGCAGCCACTCTTTTTTATCTACAATGTAACATATAATTGATTCCCATGATGTGCATGTGCCCAAACTAGTCAGCCTCCCTCTTCCCACTGTTGGCACCTACCCTTATTAAAATTTTCATACATTTTTAACTCATTCGATTATGTTGTGACCCTTCAATTCTATATACTAAATTTTCAATCTGAATTTTTCTTCTAACTGCACCTATAAACTCCCTCTTTCTGCCTTTTATTATTTATTTTATTTCTGAAAATCTTTTATTTCATGTATGTGGTTGTGACTTTCAACCTTCTATTGTTTCTTTATGTTGAACACTTCCAAATACTGAGAGGGGGTGTGAATCAGTCTACACAAAAATTAACCCCTTCCGGAACTTGAAACTTTCAACACAACTCAAACTCCTTTAGCAGATAAAGATGGAACTTTAAGAAGAGCAATAAAAGAGAAGAATATAGTAATTTGAATCTTCAACACCTTCAACAAACTTTATACTAATGAAAGATATAGCAATAATCAGATCAACAAAAAAGAGAAAGAGATAGAGAGAACACACATGCACAAAGATACACCAAATTTACATGAAAAACTCAATGAGGAAAAAACCATTGTGAGAGTTAACTCACAATATAAGGCTCTATGCCTTAGAGGAAGATACAAAAAGGACTTGTAGCACTGAAGTACCAACCAACTCCAAGAGCAAGATACAGATAACCTAATGAGATTCACTAACTTGAAGCAGGATACAAAAGATTTATATGAGGATTACAAAGATTACCAACACAACTCTCTATTGATTGAGGCATTCAAGCTCAATTTATCTTTCCTTTCAAAATCTTTAGCACTATCTCAGTTGGATATTCAATAATCTCACACACACTTTTTCGCATTTGTACACTACTCCATTGTGTTTCATCCAAAATGATCTTGCATTTATATCCACCACAACACTTTAATCCTTTAATTAGATCGGCCAAAAAGAGAATAAACAATTAATCCAACTAGTCAGCCACCAAAGCATGATGTGGTCCTATGCCAAGGATAGAGAGGACCAAAAAAAATCTTAACACTTTTTTCAATGTGATCCAAAATTATTTACACGTAGGCACCATTAAGCTAAGTCGGCATCAAGGAAACGTGTGGATGAGACATTGAAGCACATAACCAATCGGCCCATAAACACTCTTTCAATTGAATTTACTTGATTTGGTCTTAAATAGGATAGGTCAAGACTCAAATCTATCATGACACATCTTCCATTATTAGCACAGCCCCTCAAACACACAACCCAAGCAAAGGAACAAACCTTGTAGGCCAGATATCCACAAATAACCTAGAAAGCCAACTCAAGACACAATACAACACCAAAGCAGCCAATTAGCAATATGTGGATCCCATAGGTATGTTCCTTGAACATCCAACATCACTTCCATACACTTATTTCATACTAGAATACCACCACCAGCTACCATAGATCAAATAAGTATAGAAAACTCTGTTCAAAGAAACAAAGAATACATAACTGAATGATGTAATATGTGTAGAACAACTTGCGGACCACTCTAGCATATGAGATTGGAACTGATACATTGCATAGACGTTGTGAGCATATTCACCAAGCCGTAGGAGCAGAGACTTTAATGTGGAGAAATGTGGAGCATTTCTCGAACTAGTCCAGACAACTAGCAACACCTCACAGGAACCTCCTCAATGTTGAACACCCGAAATACTAAGAGGGGGTGAATCAGTATTCTCTGAAACCACTTAAACATTCAAACATTCATTTGAAATAGCATATTCAATTTGCAGTAAGGAAATAAACTATGAAAGTAATCATCAAAGAACATAACACATGAACACCAGATTTTTATGTGGAAAACCCAAAAAGGGAAAAACCATGGCGAGGATCAGATCACAATATATTATAACCGGTCATAACATATTATAGAATAGTTTACTGTCTTTTAGATTCACTATCCATAGAATAAGAGAAATAGAAAAGAGGGGTGGTTCACTGCCAAGATTTGAATTGCTAATAATGCATCTACAATATGTAGGAGATACAGTTCCACTAGAGCTAAAAATATCGAATCAACACACTTCATACTACACTACTTCCACACTTTGCTCTGCTTTATATTTGCATCACAATCGCACACTTCACATTAAATTACATACATACTCACATCAACACCAAAAAATGATCTTACATTTATACCCATTACATCCACAAACACTTATAACATCAATTAGGTCAGCCTAATTAGGTGAAACATGCAGTACAATAGCTTGTCACCTCAAGATTCAAATAAACATGCTTCACACCATAATTCAAAACTTGTAACACACCCAAATAGGTTAGAGGGGACCTATAATAACTCCCATAAGTTTGATCAACACTTTGTTTAAGTACACACAACCCCAAACTCATTAGGTTGGCACTGTTGATGAGTAACACTAAAATAAACCAACTAATCATCCATAGACTAACACTTAGACCTCAAAAATGCTTGCCACTTGGATCATAGATACTACTGACACTTGTAAACATTCCCACAAAATTGTATAACCAAATATTATTCTATGGTGGAATGTGGACCATTTCAAACATATACTTTGTATTGGTAACACTGTCACTAGCAGACCTAGTACACTGTCATCATTATCTTTGATACCAAAGGACATAAAGACATGAAACTTTGGATTTAGATTTCTTTGACATACACCAAAATTACCTTAAATCACAAACCAAAATTCTTCAAGGCGGAGCAATGCAGACCTAAAATGTGATACTTTGTACACTAAAAATTATATTCCATGACTTAGCCAAATATTCAACACATCTATTCTAAACCAGATCAAAACTCTTACACTTGTATAATGGATTACCATCACCAAACTCACTCATGCTTCACTAATCAACTGTACCTCAATATAGACTTCAATGTTGACATCAAACCATGATGTTGACATTAATGACAACACTGTATATGATCATGCTCATGTTGCCAACAACCATATGGATGACAAGCAAACCAACAATTTCCTCAAACTTCAAACACTCAGCAACACAAGTGACCTAAGAAGATAGGAGTGCAACGTGCATAGAGAACTGACATTGAATACCAAACCAAAAGACTAGAACTACAATAGCAAAGGAATGCGAAGCATTCTCCTGAAGAGAGTTCAATGTAGCTTTCTAAACTAGAAACATTTGAGCAACTTGTAGAGACTAAAACTTCCTTTTAGCAACACATATTATCAGGAACATCAGGAAAGAGCATGAGATAGACTATAGACCTTCAGCAACATCTCTCCAACATTAGTCATGCTTCTAATCCTCATCTTAATATATTATCATGAAAACAACTCTTCTGACAGTAATAATGTATTATATGAACATCAACAATAATACTTCTTTGATATGGTATGACATCCAACCATGAATTTTGATAAGGCATGACATCCAACCATGAACTTCTTCAATTCTTCTTTGATAAGGCATGACATCCAACCATGAATTTTTTCAACTCCTCTCTTCTTTGATCAGGCATGACATAACAAAGACAACCAATGCCAAGGACTAACAACATATTACTAAGGTGTTTGCATCAATTACAACTAACAATCAATGTTGACAACAACTACCACCAAGACAACCAATGCCAAGGACTAACAACATATTACTAAGGTGTTTGCATCAATTACAACTAACAATCAATGTTGACAACAACTACCACCAATCTCCTTAGTGTTAACATCAATGACCATTAGTGTTGACATCAATGACAACTACCAACACTTTATGCTTGTGAATTTCCTTTGGTAGGTTCTCTTATTTATTTTTTATACATTAAATTGGTTTACAAATATACTTCCCTTTTTAGGTGCACAACCTCTTCATATTTTGGGAAAATTGGTTTCAAGTTATTCTTTAACAGCTAAAAACACACACGCCACTTTGCCAACACAATCCAAGAATAAATATTTTATTTAATTATACATCTAATTGATTCAAATTTGCATTCAAGTCATGGAAAAGAAACTGTCTAGAACATACTCAACCATATAATTAAATCTATCATATATTACAACCAAAGAATGTCAAATAAATGCCAAAATCGATGTGTGACACTTTGACAATCAATGTCAACAATGTCAACCAATCTTCATCGATGACTGCCGAAACCAAATTAATTTGCCCACAAAATTAAAATAACAAAACAAAACCGAAATGTTTTTTGTCGATGTTGATTGTTGTTCTCCTACGATGCTCCTACAATAGCAGTTAAGATCATTTATTGATTAATTGATTGGATCTCACTATAACTTGGGAACTTGTAAAGTTCCCCTTGAAGAGATCCACATCCTTTTATCCCACACTCAATTGTTTAGATTTCTAGAGTGACCCTATATCTATTGAAAGTCTCATACTAAGATCTATGGAGCTAATACTTTAGGGCTATCTTGGTGGCAACTCCTTATTTTCTAAAATACAATCTCCATAGCTAATCTTTATGTCTTTACTTATGTGTCAAAAACACCCTTGATTACATTAAAATTGGCATCTTTTGGTGAAGCACAAAGGTTAGAATGTAAACAACTGAACATCAACGATTACCCAAAATTAAACTATTACATATCCTATTTTTACCCTAAACAAGCTATAAATTTTCCAAAGTACTTTTAAATCCACCTAAAGGGTATGGGAGAGGGAAAAAAGGAGTTATTTTGTCGTATAAAAAATGAGACATTTTATGGCCTCACTAAGCAGTGAAATTAGAAAATAAATTTTTATATACAAAACTAAAACTTAAAGCCACAAGAAATTGGGTTTAAAACTACATATAAAAAAGAGGCCAAATCTTAATTTATCTAAAATTTGTGTGATATTGTACCTATGAGAGATAGGAAGGTGAAGGGGCGTGAGTAGTTTTAAGGAAACAACTTCACATCCTTTTGCAACTCATGGACTTAGGCATGGGATCAAACTTATCCTTCATGAGCTATGTGTGGCAATTATTGTCTAGTGTGTTTTGTGTGTGCCTATAACATAGGTAATGAGCTCATGGGTTATCCACACCATATTGGAGAGCATCTAAACTCTCACACAAGAGAATGGATTATGCCCACCACACTATCATTTATTTTGGTACACTGGTAATATCAGAAACACTTCGAAGTACATCAAACACCAAGTAGATGCAATTGCCTTGAATATAAGTATAATTGTATGTGGGTATATAAAGATTGAAAATATTTGAACTAATTAAATTTAAAAATATTATACATATTAAGGTCAATAACATGAAGAAACCGGACCAAAATTGAATGCACTGTAAAATTTTGCAGACAATGAAAATTGGCCATATACCACCTTAATAATTAGTATAAGCCGAAATTATAGGACCAAACATGATTTCCCTGAAGGTTGAGATAGTTAACTCTTGATGAGGGATAAAATATTTGGTAGCTTATATGCAATTGACCCAGAAAAGCTTTAACAAAATGAGTGACGTGACTTTGCTTTGTAGGCCACTATGCAGCTGCAACTGTTCCTGCTTGTGCTTTGAAATTGGGTTTGTTGTTAGTGGAAGAGGAGGAGGAGGGCACTTGCCCTTTCTTCATGCCTGTCACACTTGCTAAGCTTTTCTCCTTACGCTCATCTATCACAATCTGCTGTTGCCTGCATTCCTCGCTGCAGAATGCACTGTCACCTCTGCAACCCATTTAAAAAACACTATTAGTTTTCAGAGGCATATAGATGTAAACATCTTTCATTTTTCACGCAATATCTTGGATAACACTTTATCTTTTCAATCTTTGCAAATTGGAGATTAGTTTACAGAATGCCTAACATCACAAATTATGTGAGATAAGAACTCAGATAAACAAAAGATTTGCAAAGAATATTGGATGCTTTAATTTGAGACTAGCCTGGCTTATGGGAGAGCTTACCCGCTTAGGATGTCTGTTTTTTCTTTTTAAATAGAAAAGATAGGTATTAATGTTTATGGAAAATTCAAATGGTTAATAGGGTTTAAAAAGATATGGTATTGGAAGAATAAGGGGAGTGCCCAGACATCTAAAAAACAAAAAAGGAAGTAAATAATATAACAAAAAAAAATGCATTAAAGGCAGTTCCTGAAGGACTTATTCAACAAAGGAAAGCATGAACTAAACAGTTTCTGAAGGAATAGGTTACTAAATTTGTGACACCATACAGATCTACAATATGAACTTGGAAGTTGTTCAAAAGAACTCTTCTTGCTGATATGAGAGAACTGAAAATAGGAACTAATAAATCTACTATAATTCCCTCTGATAGAGGTGCCTTAAAAAAGAAACAATCCATGAAAGTAAAACATCTCTCACCCAAAAACAAATACATCTCTGATTCTCATTAACCATACAAACTTTAAAATATTAAACAAATCTTTGGAAAAACAAAAGATCAGTCATCTGATCTCAAACTGTATCTTTATTAAGCTTAAAAAAGAAAAAATCCAGGAACGTAAAACATCTCTCACCCAAAAACAAATACATCTCTGATTCTCATTAACTATAAAAACTTTAAAATATTAAACAAATCTTTGGAGAAACAAAAGAACAGTCATCTGATCTCAAACTGTATTTTGATTACGTTTAACAAATCTAAAACGCATTTTTAGAAAAAATCTATAATGGAAAAAAAAAATTATGCTACCTCAAGAAATTTGACTTCAGTAATGAACTCAAGCAAAAGGCTAACAAAATTGGGGAAGAGGGTGGAACAAGAATACCAGCACACTATAAAATATTAATGCAAAAATTCAGTAACTTATCACGAACATAGTATTAAGCTTGACTGTAAAAATCTAAAATCTTTATACAATAAATAATTACGATTTTAAAAAATAAATATTAAAACGTAGATTTTATTATTTAGAGAATTATATTGAAGGTAACGAGAACCAGTTCAATCCAAGATATTTTGGGTAGTATTGAAAAAATTGCTGTGCAGCAGTTACGACATCTTTAAAATCCATTTAAGAGTTATTTTTCCTCGACATTATACTGTTTAAGGAGGTACAGAACTCTATGATGTTTATAAATTGAAATAAAATTTATTTAAAAATACTGTAAAATTTGTTCTCAAATAAAAGGTTTTAATAGAAAACACTTGGATAACAGTTACAAAGAGCAACCAAAACAATCTCACAAAGAAAAATTAAAAACCAGTATAATATAGAAAACTCAGAAAACCTATTAAAAGTTGTGAGTAACAAGAAAACGCAGAAAATCTATTATCTTTACAAACACCATTAAAAGCTTAAAAGCTTTGCAAAACTAAATTAAAGGTAAGGAGAATGAGTTCTATGCATCTGTACGTGTGACAGAGATTAAGCCAACGATTTAGGAAGAATGGGACCAATTGCCAAAGACTACACAAAATGTATCATCGTATTCAAGCAGACATACAACAATGACACACTCATTTACCCTGAAACCCCCTCAAGCTGTAGCACAAAGAAAATCAAAACCAATTGCAACAAAAGGGGGAAAATAAATCACATAACCAAAACCACAACTTTCTTGACCAATCTAAAAGCAATAAGCAAAAGAGACACACTTGTACATGTAGATGTCGCGGCCATCACCGAGGCGGCGGTTGCACATGTGACAGGCATCCAGAAAGTGGGGCTCTACAGACGAACAGTACCCGCTAGATCTGGGCGAATAAGGCCCCCCGAAATCCTCCATGTGAGCAGCCGCTGTGCTGTGACTTTCCTGCGCCGAATCGAGAGAAAAGCCTGCTCTGATCTGTGACATACTCCTGGAGCGATTCATCAACATTTAAAAGCGAAACGAAAACCAATACCACCTCCAAATCCAGAGGACTCGTCAAGACTTAGCATACCACGGCAAAGAAAACAGCCTCAACATACTCAGACAAGCCCCAATTTTATAAGGCATAAAGAAATTCATGTATTTTATTTCTCCCATTCAGTGTACTGTGTAAGTACCTAGTTATTTCTCCCATTGAAGCGCACTAAAACTTTACTGTTACTTCCAGTAACTAGGGACCCATTCTGAACCGCACACGTGTCATTTTCCTGTTGTTAGCACTGAGCTTGTCGTACGACTTGTCTCTTCCGACGAAATAACCCCATTATTGCGCTGCACCGCCACTACTTTTCACCGACTGTGACGGGCGACAGCACATTTTCCGACACATCTGACATTTCCGGCGAGATGGTAGTGACGCCATTTTTTATTTATTATTATTAACATTTCGCTGTCTCTCACCAACTTCTGTCTATTATCGTAAATATCGTCGATTTGCCCGGCTTTTAAGAAGTGTGGGGTTGGGCAACGGGCATACAAGGAAATTATTTATAGGTTCACCATTCACCAACGCCTCTTTTAAATAGGAGGGGCTAGGGCTACTTCAATTAATTAGGTTTCTTAGGAAAGTTGAATATGGCCCTACTAAATGAGGCATTTCTAAGTTCCACCAATAATTTGAGAGGTGGGAGAGGACTCAACCAATAATTCGAGAGGTGAGAGGACTAAACTAATAATTTGAGAGAAGGGAGAGGACATCTTCATCAATAATTTGAGAGAAGGGAGAGAATCGTTTGATTAGTAATTAGAGGGATTATTGAGAGAAGGGAGATGATCGTTTGACTAGTAATTAGAGGGAGAGAGGATTACTTATTAATAATTTAGAAAAGGAGTTATGATTGAATGTTCGTTTGAGAGATGGGAGAGGACCATTTAATTAATAAGTTGAAAAAAGTGAGAGGACTTAAGAGGGATGTTTGTGTTGAAGGTCTGGGAGAGGGAATAGAACAAGGAGTGGTTAACTAAGAGCTCAACCCTAACCTTAGACCTTAGAGGTAATCAAGCAATTTGAACAATGAGTTTCTTTGCTTAATTAATGGAAGAAGTTAAGAAGGGCTTTTAATATATTAAGTATCACTTTTATACTATGGTTGGCTTTGGATAATTGTCATCATTGTATACACTAAAGTAAATTGAATGTATAAAAAAATCAATGTGGTTAAGCATCTAAAGGCCTTGAACATAACATCAAATGATAGAAAATTATAGATAGCCAACTTATTGTCAATTTAGTCTATCTCCCTCCTCAACCCTAACTCATTAAACATGTAAATTACCTTTGACTATATGGTAAAAGAAAATAGTTGTATGGAATGCATGAGTTTTCTACAATCCGTGAAGATGTTTTTTCTATCTTTTGAGCTCAATCACACTCAATGATCCATCAAAATGAAGAAAGAATAGTAAGTAAGATCGCAACTTAGTTAATTAAATAGGATAGATGAATAGGAATAGAGGAGAAGGAATGAAGCATGTGAGAAAAGATGTACAATAAGACAAGGGAAAGAGATAAAAATAAAATATTCGCCCACTAAATATTAAAAAGAATAAGAATGGTTATATAATAGAAATTAGAAATTGCATAGTTAACTATTGATAAATTATTCATATTTTTCTATATAAAGAATATATATTAAGATGTAAAGAAATTGATATATGTTAATTCAAATATTTGAGTTTTATCTAATTCATAAAAAGTAAATGAACCAATGTGCAGTGACTACTTGATGATTCAAGCACCTTCAAACTATATATTCCTAATGTAAAATAATTACACGAGTCTTTTCAATTTCAACATTTTCATTTCCTAAAAGAGAGTAGTGTTCTAGTTTTCATTTTCCTATGTTTCATAATGTAATGTTTCATCTATGGTGTTATATAAGAGAAGCAAGCTGACAATTGAAAGCTCATTTAGTCGTTGTAAGGTTTGTTTCTTTGTCATCTCAATTAACATCAATGAATAATCATTATTATAATGACATTTTTTCAATTATGTTAGTAATAATTATAAAGAAAGTGGACCCACTTAACACAAACACTTATAAATATTTTTGTTAAAAGAATATAAAGGTGAACATGTTCAAAAGTATTAAAAAAAAAAAGAAATTATAAGTGAATTATCTCTACAACCTATAATTATAAAAAAAAAAAAAAAATCATTAATATTGAATTTTGTTGTTGTTTGATTGTGAAGGCATATATACTTTATAATAGAAATTATATGTTCTAATTTTAGAAGGAATGGAGAGTCTTCACCTCACAATCATGTAAAATAAAATAAAAAATTATTAAAAAAATGAGATAGAATTTTCATATCTTAAATTAATATATTATTTAAAGGCAATTTTGTTATATACTTACACTTGTGAAAGAGTAAGTGAAAGAGTGCTATTAGTAAATGATAAGAATTTTTGAAAAATCTCAAGAAAGAAGAAGTTTGTCTAGTCATTTTTCATAAAGTGTTTATAGGTAGAAACAATTGTAAAGGTGAATGGGGAGATTCATCCAAGGGTTTATAAGTTATTTGCATCATATTGTAATATTACTTCTAACAATCTACCAAAAGGATTACCACTATCGAGAAACATAATTCGTCATATAGATATCATTTGGAGAGAAATTTTACCTAAGAAGGCAACTCATAGATTGACACCAACTGAAAATGTAGAGTTGAATAGGAAAGCAAAAGAATTTCTAAAGATAGTATTGATAAGAGAAAGTTTAAGTTCATGTATAGTACTAGTTATTTTAGCACCTAAACAAGGAGGAGAATGGAGAATGCATATAGATTATAAAGTTATAAACAAGATTACTATCAAGTATAGATTTTCATTGCTAAGGATGGGCGATCTTGTGGATTTCCTGAGTAAAGAAAAGTACTTTAGCAAGATATAGTTTGAAGAGTAGGTATGATCACATCAAAATTAGATAAGAAAATGAATGGAAGACTACATTCAAGATAAAAGAAGGTTTGTATAAGTGATTAGTTGTCATTTGAGTTGATAAATACACTTAATACTTTTATAAGGCTAATGAATGAGGTATTGAAACCATATCTTAATATATTCATTATTGATAACATATTAATTTTCTATAGAATTAGAGAAGAACACTTAGAACATATCATACTAGTATTGAAGAGATTGAGAGGAGAAATTATTGATATGAATGTTAGGAGATGTGGTTTCATGAAAGAGAAATTAGTATGCTTGGGATTTGTTATATTGTTTGATAGATTGAAGATGGATCCAAATAAAGTTAAAGCAATTGTTGAATGTTCTACACATGTTCATCTTTCTAAAGTTAGATCTTTTCATGATCTAGCAAGTTTTGATGTTACTAATGATAAAAGTTGTAAAGTGTTAAATAAGAAAGTAACTAAACAATCTACATTAGATTTGCTAAATTTTGACAAGTTATTTTAAGTTTATTATGATACAAATGGGACTATATTTGGAATTGTTTTAAGTCAAGAAAGGAGACATATTGAATACGTTAATGAATGCCAAGAAGAAATATTTTATTTATGATCAAGAATTCTATAAAATTGTGTATTGAAATAGTGACATTATTTGTTATCAAACAAATTCATTTCATATACTAATTATCAAGCATTATAATAAGTGAATAGTCAAAGTAAAATGAACTCAAAGCATGTCAAATGAGCTAAATTATTGCAAGGTTATTCATTTATGTTTAAGCATAGTCTAAGTGACAAATTCAATATAGATTAGTTAATGCATTAACTAAAAGACATAATTTGTTGGAAATAAAAATAGAAATTGTTGGGTTTGATTAGATGAAGAATTTATATGAGAATGCTGCTAATTTTGTTGAGTCATGGACCACATGCAAGACACCAAATAAGTGTAGACAAAACTAAGTGGTTGGATTATTTTATTTAAGATAATTTTTTGTTTGGAGGTAATCAATTATGCATACCTAAGATTTCTATGAAAGAGCATTTAATCGAGGAGAAATATAGCGGAGGATTGGCATGACATTTTGGTATAAATAAAACATATGTTTTGGCAAGTGAAAATTACTATTGGCCTATATTATACATTGATATCAAAAAATTTATACAAAGTTGTAGAATTTGTCAAATTAAAAAAGGTAACTTAGAATTAATCATTGCATATGTTGGGAATTAAGGTGTCTCAACCTTGGAAATTCCTAAATTATTTAATTTTTATTATTTTATTTCCTCATAAATATTTGGCATTTATATTATTAAATATTCATGCTCCATAAAGAGGGGTGTGAGATTTTGATTTAGCACTTTTCACATTTCAGTGGCTTGAAAAATAAGTTAATAGTTGTCAAAAGATGTTTATTTAGTGGTCTAACATGGAAATCCTGTTTTTAAAGATGTTATGATAGATTCTATGACATCTGCAAGGGCTAAAAATAGGGGAGAATGTGAGAAGTTACATGTACACAGATGCTATCAAATTGGATGCAAGATTGAAGGAAGCTGTATGTATTGTAATCATTTTGTAGATAATACAAACTTGTCCTCTTTTCTAGTGGAGGTTTTTCACACGAAAAGTTTTTTTCCACTTAAATCTTTGTGTTATGTGTATGGTTATTGAGTATTGTTGATTTATTTGTTGCAAATTCACATCATTTTAAATCTCCATTAATATTCTACAATATAATTTTTAGATTTGTAATGTTATTTCAAATTTCCATATTGTAACAGTTTCCTTCATTTCCAACAACATATACTAGAGAGACCATGGGCTAATATTAGCATGGATTTTATATTTAGATTGCTAAGAACAAAAGATGATTTAATTTTATTAAATTGGAGCTATTTGTTTTTCTAAGATGCCTAATTTTATTTCTTGTAAGAAGACTAATAGCATTGTGCATGTAGTTGATCCATTTTTTAGAGAAGTTGTTGATGATACATGAGTTACTTAAGAGCATTGTGTCATATAGGGATGTGAAATTTGTTGATTATTTATGGAGAACATTTTGGAAGAAGATCTATATATAATTGAAGTTCAATTCAACATATCATCTGCAAAGTAATGGATAAAAATAAGTTGTAAATATGAGTTTGGATAATATATTGAGATGACCAATAAGTGAAAATATAGATAGTTGGGATTTAACTTTACCATGAGTTGACTTTTCATTTAATAATTTGGTAGACAAAAGTAAAAGTAAAACACTATTTTAGATTATGTATGGATAAAACCCTAAGAAAATTAAGAGATTTCACAAGTTATAAAAGGAGTTCTTCAATAGAATATTATGTAGAACATATGAAAAAATTGCATGAAGAAGTAAAAATATAGTCGAAAAAGATGAATTTAAAGTATAAGGAACATGCAAACCAAAATAGGAGACATAAGGAATGTGAAGTAGGAGATGAATTTATGATATATTTGAGAAAGGACAGATTTCCTAGTGGAACATATAATAAGTTGTGAATGAATAAAATTGAACCTTATAAAATTATTATGAATTTTGATTTAGGAAATGTGTATTAATTAGAGTTACTAGAAGAACTTGTCATGTCACTAGTGTTTAACATTGTAGATTTATATGAATATAATGAAGGGGGCTTAGATAGAGAAAAATTGGAAGGGAGAAAGATAGTAGCAAGAATGTAGACAATAAATATTTAAAAAGTATTAACAAAATCGGAAGAAACACTAGAAGCAAGAAGTATGAAGAAAATTTGGTGAAATGGAAATGAAAACTTGCTAAAGATTTCACATGGATATCTTTAGCTAAGGTGAACCATATTACTTTCTCTCCAAGTGACCTAAAGTGAGGAACTTACTTTTTAGTTATCTAAAGTGTCTAGTATAAGAGCATCTTGAACCTAAAGCAATTGTGTATCACCAAACATTTTCCTTTTAACATTTGTTTGTTTTGTAGTTGTTTCAATATTTTCTAGTTATTTTCCAATAAAGTGTCACAAGTTTCAAATGCAGCATTCTGCTGCATTTTTTCTTTTCTTTTAGTCTAGCTTCATATTTGTCATCACTAACGTAAAAATTCAACAAGTTATGTGAATAAGTTTTAAATATTATTTATTGTGGTTGAGAACATAAATTCTACAAAAAAAATTACATGTTCCATCTAAGAACTTCATGAAGATTTATCATTGCATCAATGTTTTCTATCTTGAAGACCTAAACTACACCAAATAATGTATAACAAAACCTTGTTTTAGACATGTGCCAAACTTTTGGATCTCACACCAATTATGAAGCACGTCAAATTTGAAATTGGGTCCTAAGAGGGGTGATGTACAAAACCACATTATATTTGAAGATTCCCAAAATTGAGGTATAATGTTGAAGATGAACATGCATGTTATTTTTAGACACACAATGTGATGTGCCCAAATTTGAGGTTGAATGGTGATCAAATCATTTACTATTAGAATGATTGATCTTTATTACATCCCCATAATTTTGTGTAGCACATTTTCATGAGGCGCAAATCATTCTACATCCACCTATATAAAGAAAATTCATTGACATCATTTGAGGACAACAACACATGGGATATGAATTAGGAAGGAAATCAAAGGAAAAGTCTAGATAAGACCAAGAAAAATATAGAAGATTAGACATATAATTGAATTTCTCGATTCTAACACATCTTATTTGATTTATTTGTAATCAAACCACTGAGACCTAACATGTTGCAAGCTCTTTGGAGCTCCAAATACTCTGTTGTTTTTTAATCAATAAAACATTTTTTTATTATTTTATTATCCATTGTGTTTTGTAGACTAAATTATTACAATAAGACCACAAATTTACATCTCATTACATGATTATATAATCCCATCAATTAGATCTTTTAACTTCATCAAAGCCAATTATCTTATAATCACATAACTCACCCTCCAACCTCCCTCAATTTAATATATACACAATATATATATCTAATCACATAACTCACCTTCCAACCTCCTCAATTTAATATATACACAGTGTATATATCTAAAGTTCAATACCATCTCATACTTCTAGAATTGCCCATACATTTATTTTATTTTATACTACCCACAGTAATATAATGCAAGACAGAAACTTGTCCCTACATAAGCAGCAAAGAATCTCACAAACATTTAATAAAACAAAATTAATAATTTAAAAAGTTAAGATAGAGGAGAATCGTGTGGCGCGCAAGTGAGGCACGTACAGTGTGATGGGCAAAACTCCGTGCCATCTAAACCAGGCGGAGTTTGTCGGAGAAATATTCATAAATAAATCATGTTTCCCAACGTCCATTCACGAGTAAAAAATAACAAAGTCCTTGTCATATAAAAAGACGTGCATTCATCGTGGAAGTATATTAAATACATTAAGGTACCTATTTGTTTAATCATCTCGAAACTAAATTCTAAATAAATGTATTTTAACAAAATTAAATAACTGTCTTGTTGAGTTGTGAAAGTTTTCACCATTGATTTAAAATATCGATGTTAACGTTTTTAGCATTGATGTTTTGGATCATTCAAAATGTCTATGTTAAAGTTTTTAGCATTGACATTTTGGATCATTCATGAATGTCGATGTTAATGTTTTTAGTATTGATATTTTGGATCATTTAAAATTTATACGAGAAATAAAAAAAATGTCTTATAATAGTTTTTTAATGAAATTTTGTTTAAAGTTAGAAGCAATGAATTTTAAGTTTGTAACAAAATAAATAGGGTGTGACATAAATTGAATTTTAAGTTTGTAAAGGAATCAATAAGATGGTCACTAAAATGATGGAAATGGAATTTTAAGTTTGTAAAAAAATAAATAAGATGGTTATTAAAAGGATGCAAATGAAATTTTAAGTTTGTAAAGAAATATATACCAATGTCTATCCAACATTTGGATGTACACTTGACTATATTTATTAATTAATTGAAATTCAAACATATGTGCATCTAGAATGTTGAATAGACATATATAAATAAATAAATATTAAATGGTGAAAGCCATTTTTTGTAGCCATGTTAATAAAGAAGTTACGAATCGTCTTATAGTTCAACATTTATTATATTGCATTACTTGGCAATGCATTGGAATTTTTATTTTTTATCTTGGTAATTATTTTTATTTATCAAATATTAGTTCTAGGATTGAATAACATGTAGGTGATGTATAACCTTTACCCTTGCTTGGAAATGAATTTAAAACTAAAAGGAACTTAGTTCTTCATGTTTTGTTTGTACTCTTCTCCAAAACACTTATTTTTCCATGGGGATTATTTTGAATTGCCAAGGATGATTATAAAATACTAGGGGCAATTTGGATCTATTGTTGGGATTTTAATTTATGATAAAAGGGGTGATTCTATCTAGGACAATTCTAAGACAATACATAATAAATGATATTTTTTAGAATTTCCACATTGGACATAAATATATTGATGATATTTATAGGGTCACAAAATGAGGTAGAGATGACATTCATCCCTCCCATGATAGTATGTTACACTTGGAAATCTTGTCTTGAAGGTAGAATATGAAGCTTCTTTGGTAAAATGGCTTAATGGGTAGTATGAGATAACTAGTAAAATGTGTGCCATGGTTTGAGCTATTAAAGGATGCACACACTCCAAAATTTTGATAGTTAAGACCATGACACCTATAAGTAAAAGTAACAAACTGGTTGGTTACCACAACCAACAATTGTGTTCTTGCATGTGGGGCAAAGCTTAAGGTTGGTATCACCTTAAGGTCTTGCATATTGAGTATGCCAAATTACTTTGGGTGACCCTTATTTAGATGGTCTTACCAACCATATTGTCTTCTTTATCACCAATTTGAGGGTGGCACATTATACTCACCATTATGCTTTAACTAGGTTTTCCATGTGTTAATTAAAGAAGCCACACCGATTATAACTCCTTTCAATATCCTTATGTATGGGGACATCACTTCTCATATTTTACATGAATTCATGTCGTATAGATTGAGGGAGGCACACTAGTTCAAACTCTTTGGCAATCCTAACATGTTGTTATCTTATTTTGGACTCAAATTGTATAGATTGAGGAGGCCAACTTGGTTACAACCTAGTAATATGATGTCCTTTGACTGTACATTTATTTTCATTTGGTTTCATGTCAACTAACTTGGTCACAATTCTACTAGACTCCATTTCTTTGTTATTTTCATAATGTAGTAAAAGTGAAATTGGGTTCATGCAAATGAAAGATGTCGAGATTTATTTTCATGATCATATAGTGTAGGTGTTTTTAATCATTTGTTTTTCTCATATTTGCATGTTTGGAGAGACAACCTCAAGAACACAAAGAAAATTGAAAGACATCCTCCAAGTTGTATCCTTTTGAAAATTCATGTATCCTTTTAAAAATAATGCTTATTATTTTACTCATTGTCGCAGTTTATTTTAGTATGCATGTTTCACAATATATTCACATGTAAACTAAAGTGGGGACAAAAAGTAGATAAAAAATAAATGCTTCACATGTTACCTCTTGTCTCACACTCACTTTAGGCAGTCTGATAAATATATTATTCTAGTATCCAAATTGTGAGTTATGATGCATGATGTGACAAAACCTAACCTTAACCATGCCATTTAACCAATCTATCCCCAATAGTTTATACTTGCTTTTGAGCCTACCCGTTTCCCTATCTTAGATGTGATTATTATCATTATCATCCACCTTATTTAGCACCTAATTTCACATTCTCTGAGCTAGCCCATTCCAAAATTTGATTAATTCCAATTGACTTGAGTGCAAAAATTTTAAATTAAACACTTAGAATCTGTTAGGTCTCAAAAATGCAGGTTTTAACCAGAAGAGTTTTCCAAGCTCTTACTACACTTTTGGCCAACGTACAAGGCCAATTGATGCAATTGTACTTTATGCTCTTTAGGTTCTGCTAGACCAAGGCGGGTGTACCTAAATGAACAATGCAGATTGAAATATGTTTCCTGGTTGATCAATTTATCCACAATGGCAATGGGTAGTGGATAGATAAAATTATTACACCTACTCCTACTCCTACTGCACAAATGAAAGGTTTTTGAATAAATTATTTATAATGAATTCTATCCTCTGGGACATGACAGATCAGTACCTTCTATCTATTGGGCAACGGAGTCAAAAATAGAAAATGACATGTGTTTTCCTTCTCTGGTTTAATTTCAAGTTGCTAGGCACTTTATAAAATAAAATCTTATGACTGACATATAATTTCATTTATTTATGGCTTGCATAAATTATGCTGGGATGTTTTTCTATCCTGTTTCTTCTTAAATTATCCAAAAGAAATCTCTCAAACACTGTGACTTACTTGAAGGGATTTAATTCTGACTTGAGACACCAACAAATAAAAATCACAAAAAGTGAAAACATGCACCTTGATGAATCAAAATCTATGCTTGATACATTAACTCAAATGATCAAAATATTTCGAATTGGAGAGAACCAAGATAAAAATAATACAAATTATAGCATCTCAACAACTAAAACAGAATTTTTTCACCAATTAAAAACATTAGTTTCCATTGCTCTGTTTCAAGAAAGATCTATCATTGTTTACATTCCCAGTTTCAGAAATCTCCTTCCTACTCTCTCCCCTCTTCTGACTGATTTCTGAAATATTTATACAGTAAAATCTAAGGGTCACGACCCTTCACTTTGCAGTTACAGCCGTTTGATATTCATCACAGAAATTAAAATATTTAATTATGTTGCCTCTTGGCAAATTAAATATTTTTTACAATAATTTTGCCTTTTGATTTTAATTAACACTTTTCCCGCCATTATAATTTATTTCTCCGCGACCTTTTATCACATTTACCACTTTGACTTTGACGGGTCCCACCACTGTCTCTGCTCACTGCTTCACTGTGCCTTACCGCTCAATCACACTCTATGTTTTTTTTACTTGTGGTATTGTGGTGACAAGCATTTATTGCTAACTTTGTTGTTTATTGCTCTACCACGGTCTTTGTATTTGCTATCGGCAGTACTGCGATAACCGTTAGCCACTTCTCTTGACAGTTTACCGCAAGCACCGCGGTCTTCATTTTCAATGTGTGCGGTATAGCGGTAACCGCTTACCTACCGCCACCTCACTGCCTCGCTGGTTGCTAACCTTTATCGCGATTACTATGGTCTGCATTCAAACCTTCCGCGGTACCGTAGTACCTCTCCCAACTATCACTTCACTGTTAACAGACTGTTTCACTGACCGCTGACTGCTAACTCCATCGTTTGCTAACTGCTACCGCAGTCTCCCTATAGACTGTTCGCGGTACTATGGTGTAACTGTTAGTCACTTCCCTGCTAACTGTTTACAATCACAACCGCTATACCGTGAGCCCCTTTTTGGGAGGCCGTGGTAAATGACATATGAAGTGAATATTAAGCCAGCAGTAAAAGGTATTTTAGCATTTAGGATGGCGAAAATGAATTTTTATGAGAAAGATAGGAAAATATGGATATAAACGAATAAAATTCCTTAAGGTAATGATGGAAAAATTATGAAAAATCTTAGGGTTTTTCATGGAATTTTTTAGTTCTAACAGGATCCTCTACTTAAAGACAATTCTTATGAATTTCCTACACATTTGTGATCTCATCTCATCTCATCTCCTAGCAATCATTCAAGTATTAGCATACGAGCAATCAAAGAGCACTTTTAGATTAAGAACATCCCTGCATCCAACTTCTTGTATTTCAACATCTAATTGTCTTGTCATTACTCATTGTGAACAATAACTACAAAGGGCTTGACAAAAATTGAAAGAAATGAAGTACTCCAATCCTAGCAAAGCAAGCTTTAAAAGGTGTTCACTAACATCACCTTGACCCAACATAGGTATAGACGTAGGGGAACAAAATTCAGAGTAAGTGATATACAAAGACAAGATCATAGACTTTAAATGGGATTATGGATTTCAGAAGAAAACAATTGCAATAGATATTATATCCAACCGATTTATAAGACTTAACAACATATTTATTCAAAAAAGAACATAATTTGAAAATGAGATCCAATTTTTAAAATATAATAACAAACAAATTATAATACATCACCACGTATATAAAAGAACTAAACTATTTCTTAACCTACTCATTTCAATTAGTGCTAAGATTTTTGGGCATGCCACTCTCGTACTCTCTATGCTCAACATCTTGATGATGGGGATCATGGAGTATGATCTGAAACGTTGATGTAAAAAAGATCACACAAAATTACAATCCAGAAATCTCAATACTGATTGATCATGAACTGTGAAAACCTCATACTACTACACATTTCAATTAAACAATTATATTTAACCCAACCCATTACATTATTCTAAAATCTAACTTGTTTAACTATCATTAAATTAATATGCAATTAGAAGAGGGATAACTATATAGTTCCTTTTATTCCTCTTCTACATGTTTCTATAATTTGATGTTTGAAAAGCACATGATGTTAAGATTTGATAATTGAAAAACTCTTCCACTCATGTCGTTAGTAACAAACCTCAAGAAATGCTTGCCAAAACGTGCTCAATTAGACTTTACTTCTACTTTATGATGAAAATCACACATCATGTTGAAAGCAAAGGCCATGACAACCAAGCAAAGTGGAGTTTTAGCTGTAAGGGAAAATGACGATTTTGTAAAGTGTCTTAAATTTGACGGTCATTTGATGGCCGCCGAGAATTTTTTGAGTGGTGTATAATTTTTACAATTATTTTAGGTTGCATATAATTATATTACCTATGGAAATAATATCTGTTACTTTTTTTTTTCAATGAGAATAATGGCACTTTAGAATAATTTAATAAATAATGAGTATCAATTAATTCGGACAAAAATGGTTAGTTAATTAAAAAATAATTTATGTAATGATTAGATGAAAAGAGAGAGTATTTTATTTTAAAATTAATTATGGAATAATGTTGGTAATGTTATATCAAATCTATTTGTTATAATGTAGGAATTGATTTTCTGTGATTTATGGATGCATTGAAGTTTATGTGGTTTTAATATTTTATGTGGTTTGGTCTCAAGTTTTTTGGGTTTGATCCAATACATATGAATTTGATTTGATGTACACAATTGAATTGTACCACATAGAAATGAGTTGGCTAAATATTGCTTTAGCAAATTTGTTTGTCTTCACCTTGTTGATAGCTAAATGTGGTCAAGATAGTGTTTACAAACACTTTAAGAGATTGTTGACTCAATAAGAAATGGGTTCTCCTAGGTTAACCCCCTTATTGAGTGAGGTTAACAATGAAGAGTAGTTTTAAAAACAACATGCACAAAAAGGAAAGTGACCTATATGCAAGTGAAGTGGATTTGATTCTTTATCTCTTTGAAAAATTGAAGTATATTCTAATGATTCTCTTTAATGTTTTTTCTTTCTTCTTTTTAATTAATAACATGTTGAATGTCTTTAAATACTAAGACATAAAAGCATGCCACATAAATGTATACCAATTTTTCTCATTAAGGTTATTTGGAAGAGAAGCAAAAGTTTAAATTTGAATGAGATCAATCTAAGAGGTATGTAAATGAACCTAGGCAAGGAAACAATAATATCAAGGTAGGGATGAACTTATGGAAGTAGGAGTAATGTGGGTGCAATAATAAGAGGCAAATGCCAAAGGTATAGGAACAAGTGTAAGTGGGAGGAAATGAGGATTAGGGCATAAAAAAACTTAACACAAGAGTGTGCCACTTATCGATATGTTGTTGCATTTAAGACATGTTACACCAAGGTGGACATGAAAATAATGGTAAAGGACATGGATATGTAAACTTCACCATTACAACTTTATATGAAATTGCATTGGTATGTAAATTTCATTACAGTTTTATATGTTTAGCATAAAACTGTAATGGTGAAGTTTGCATACCTATGCCATTTCCCATTTAGTTTTATTCACATTTTGATGAAATGTCTTTATACATGTACATATCAACAAATGACACAATTTTTCTGAAGTCCCGCTCATTCTCATATGATTTTACCATTTCATATATACACACTTATCCCTAGACACTAAGCCTCCACCTTATCCATGCATACCCACATTCCTACACATTTTTTCTATATGCACATTTATCAAATTCATCTATGCACATACTACCATATATCTATTAGCATGAATTTGATCACTTTCCCATCTTAGAACATTTCTATGGTTGCATGGGTGACTACACAATTGTATATTTGTCCCCTTCCTTTCTAAATTTTAAATTTTAAAGTTGGTTGAATGGCCTCCTTTATTTTCCCACCTTTAACCTGCTAAAACACATGTTTGGCATAATTTGATGTTTTATGCTAGTTTTCACAGAAATTCAATACAGCCATTCTAAATCATTTAGAATACACATGTCCTCTCTCATCCTAAATCATTAAAGGAGTAGTTCACAGTGACACATTTATATTTGATGTTTTAAAAGGATTAAGGAACTTCCATACATCATTCTAGGGCCCTTGTCTATTGCATACACATATTTAGACATATATTTCAAGGGTTGAGCTAGAACTTGTCTCTTTTAGATACAATGACAACCCTATCAAGGTTTTCTTGAATAATGCTAGCCCCACATATGATACAAAAGGTAGAAGATGCTAAGGTACACCAAGAGTGTATAAGAGAAAAATCTATTGTGTGTAGGAACAAATATAGGCTTTGAGAACTAGTCTACAACTACAAACTTATCCTAGACCTAAGAACTTTGTTGATCCAACTATAACTAAATTTTTAAAATTTTCATCATCAATTGAGCTCTTTATTGATCCAATAATTCAATATAATATTTGCACTAAGGAAGCATTGTTTGACACTCAAATTAGGCTTCCAAAGTATGCACATTGTGGGGTTTCATTGAACATCGTTAATATAATGTTAATACGAGCATTGGGTTGTATTATTATACAACTAATATTTAGACCTAAAGAGTTTCCCATTTATGCTATGTGATACCATCTTTTGAAAGATTTAGTATATTACTTGGGAGACCATGGATTAAGAAATTTAAGGTTATTCCTTTAGTTTTACATCAATATTTTAAATATTTTCATGAGGGAAACATAATAAAGATTGAAATGACTCATTAAAAGCCAATGTTTGATGCTAATAAATTTATATTGGACACATTTATATAAGTAACACAAGACATACCTTATGAGAGATGATACTATACATGACGTACATAGAATACATCTAGAAGAGCTGGAAAGAATTCAAAAGAGGTTAGATAAATATTATCCAAAACTAAATGGGCCTCAAGTTGTGCAATCAAAGGTTGATGTTCACAAAGGTCTTGATATATTCATGCCTTCTAATGATACATATGACCAACAAATTTTTAATTACTCATGTACAAAATAAAAAGAAAGAATAAAAGAAGGATGTAAAAGAAGCAAAACAATATAAGTACCTTAATTTCATGCACATAGATCCATATGGAAAGAAAAGAAAGATAATTTAGGATTTCAATATCAAATCAATTCAATACTACTTACTATATTATTTAAAAATAAGAATACAATGCAATGAGAAATCTAATATTCAATACCACTTAAGTGTCTCCACTCTATCCCCCAAATCTAGCATAATTTTGGCAACATTCTAGTAGAATATTCTTGCTCCTAAAATAACCATATCCAACCACTATGACAAACTTATAATTTATAGAATTAGGTGATACAATAAACCACAAATTTTTTCTACGAAAAGAATATAAAACCATGGATTCATGTCCCTAGGGAGGCCCAAGTATGACCCTTTATTAGCCTTTGTGACCCTTCATGTATTGCTAATGAATTTTTACCATCTAAGGCCAAATGGGTTTACCTAAAGAATGAAACCCATATTGTGACTCTTCATATTCTATTTTAAATTGATATTTTTTTTGTTTTGTTTTGTTATCTATATGTGAACCCTCATTAAATTCATTTTTTCATATTACATATAATAATTACATAGGAGAGATTTGATCTAATAAAGTGTGGTGTCCCAAACTTAACCACCAATATCAATTATTTTTATGCAAGGTTGACAACACCTATCCCAACTCAACTATTGCATTGTCAATTCTTACTTTGAAGGGCCTAAAAAATATAAAATATAAACACATAGAAAAATACACTAAAGACAGATTTTCAAAATCTTCATAAATCTATCCAAGACTGCCACTTAGAGGATTTGGGATTTATTTATGCTTAGAAAAATGTAAAAATTTTATGATAATATTTTTATGTCTTAACATGGTTTTCTAGGCTCCACTAATGACTTGTGTGTTCAACTTTGAAGATGTTTCTCTACTAAAACATAAAAAATCATGAACATTATCATTATCCCATATTCTAGATAAGTATTCCAATTTTATTTACTACATATTATGCTTTGGCCTATATGATTCATATAGTTCACATGCACACTAAAGTGGGGCCAATATGCTAGTGGTAAACATGCCTACTTTTCCCTTTTACCCTTCACTTTACACTCACTTTTATTCATGTGATGAATACATTATCATAATGCTCAATTTGGCTTCTTCTATTTTTGTAGAAGTTGACCCCATCCCTGATCTGATAAGTACTTAGCCTTCTTAGTGCCTAGTGGTCCAAAACTATCTTTTTTTTTTGTCATTCATATACCCTATAGTAGATTGTGGGTGTAGTTTATCCCCAAAACAAGTTCACACCCACATGTTAGTCTTTAGGTAGTTGAAATTGCATTTCTTGTTTATTAGCTTGACCCCTTCATAAAATTTGTAGCTTATGTGTTGAAACAATTTGAATTGAGCACATAGGATCTTGTATTGAAGGACAAACCTAGGCTATTAATTTCATTATATTTGAGCACAAGAATTTTCTATCAACACATTACAAATCTTGCATCAACAATTTCATCAATAAATACTACACTTTTAATTTATCACCTAGGCACTTTTTATATTTGCATAGTATGTCTTCCAACCTTGTTCATTGGTAACATGGATTGACTAATTATCAAGAAAGTTGTCGCACTCTTTTTACACATTAGGAGTCTTAGAAATCCATAACCAAATATATTTTTCAATTTCACAAGAGTAACAAACATTCCCATATCACTAAGAAAAAACCATACTAGAAAGATTTTATTATAGATGTAGATTTATCTACGAAAAAATAAAAAACAAACACATTGATAGATTATAGACTAAACAATATTGATTCAATATGAATTTCAAATTTTAATTATTAATTTCATTCTACAACTAACCATCCTTCATCAACTACCAAAAATGACAAAATAAACTTAAACTATTCTAAACCCCTCTCATTTCCATTTACAATATTTTCTCTTTTTTAAATTCTATTTATTATTCTCTATCAATTTATTAAATCTAACTATGATTGCAATTTAATAAGATGATAGCTCTAAAATTACTTGCTTAAATTATTTAAGATATTAGCATGAGAAGTAGAAGACAACTCCTAATTATTTTAGATTGTGGTTGACAAAATGAAGAACTTGGTTATTATAAAATTAATTGTTGAGTGGCCTACACGTTATGGTATGTATTTTAATGATGTGAGATCCCATGAATCTTGAGCAAACTTCTATTTTAATCTTGTGAGATCCCTTCCAAAAGTGTGGATGACATCACAAAAGCAATTATTAAAAAAAAGATCTATGACATTCAAAAATTGTTTTAGATAGAACATGGCAAGTTATTTCTTTAAAACTATCAAAAATTTGGTCTCTCAATAATTCAAGAGAGATATAACTAAACTTAGATATTAATGTTGACTAGACCATAATACTAAAATAAGTTTATGTTTAGATTTTTACTATTATGTATTAAGGTAGTCAAGATAAATGTATAACTCTAATGGCAATATTAGTTTATATCTCCAACTTTTTAAAGATGTTTTTTATACTTTAAATCTAACAAATTTTATCGTTTTAGTTAAAATCTATGAACAAAAATCTTTTATTAAAAAATATTGTATTAAATATTTATGATAAATATAAATAATAGTTTTGTCATTATTAAAATTAAATATAATAATATAATATAAGTAAAATATTTGATAATTAATTTATCAATTTAATAGATATATAAAAGAGAAAAGTGTATATTTAACATTTTCACTATTTATTTTAGAATTTTTTAATCTTTATATCTTGTAAAGTAGTCTAGTGTCTAATTTGAATATTTGTTTGTCAAAGTTTTATATGTACTATAAAATTGTAAAGATAAATTTGTATACCCATGTCATTTTTCATTTAGTTTTGTGCCCATCTTGATGAAATATCTTGATACATGTACATATTGACAAATAATATAATCTTGCATGAAGTTTGACTCATTCTCCTAGATTTTTATCCCTTTCATACATACACATATCCCCACACACTTATCACCTACCTTAGCCTTGCATACACGCATTCCTACACATCATTCTATCTACACATGTATCACATTCATCTATGCACATACTTTTAAATATAGCCATTAGCCTATATATGACCATTTTCTCACCTTGAGATGTTTCCATAGTTGTGGGAGCAACTTCATAATCATAGACTTGTCCCCATCCTTTTTAAAATTCAAAATTGATTGATTGACCCCCTTTATTTTCTCACCTTGAATCTACTAAATATATGTTTGACATAGTTTGATGTTATATGCTAGCTTTATGGTCATTCTAAAATCATCTAAAATAAACATGTCCTCTCTCATCCTAGATTATGAAAGGAGTAGTTAATCACGACACATTTTTATTTGGCACTTTAAAGGGATTTTATAATTGAATACATCATTCTAGGGCCCTTGTCTATTTTCTTTAAATATTTATACACATTTCTAAGGGTTGATCTAGGATAATTTGTCTCATTTTGATACTATAACAATCCTATCAAGCTATTTTTAAATACCATTAACCACATAGATGATGCAAAAGAAAAATGCATAGAGGTGAACCAAGAGAGCATAATAGATAATTTTCATTATGTGTAGTAGAAATCTAGACTTGGAGAACTAATCTACACCTACGAACTTGTCCTAGACCTAAGAATTTGTCCTCTAACAAAACATGGATTCAACATAGAAGGTAAGGCATTCATCTAATAGAGAGGTATCGTTTTTGAGGATATTCATATATGATATTATAATCTTCATTGTTTGGCACACACTCTTCATCCATATAGTTAAGTACTACTTTTAATGCACTTATTTCTAAAAAGATAGTTTTTGTAAAAACTAAAATATTAATCCCACCCATGATTGTTTAATCTAGGTTAATATATTCATATGATTATGCATCTTATTGTATTAGCCTAGATTAAACTTAGGAGAAATTTATTTTCCTTTAGCTTTTTAGTGAACTTGTTCAATCCTACACAACCTAGTTTTATTCTTAGTCTTTTTTATTACATTAAGGTTTTTAGATGTGTAGGTTTTTATTTTACATGTCCTATTTTAAAATTTTACCTTCCACTTTATGTGTGCTTCATTGATATATTTCTTGTAGTTTTTGGTGTTTATTTATACTTTCTATCTATCACCCACCCAACCCAATTTTATATTGAAAATATATTTTTTGTTTTTCACTCATTTTAACATTTGATTTACCTCTATTTTTTCTTACTTTTCTAAAATGAGATTTCTCTACCCTCTCCATTTATTGTTTATGCTTAAGAGGGCATGTGTAAACCTTAATATCAATATCAATTCTAATAACAATGATATATTTGAGAGTGGCCATGTTGAGATCAACTTAGGTGACCAAGAGGATTATAATCATAATACACATGTGACTCAACAAGATATTGAAATTACATAAAAAAAATTAATAGATGCATTACAAAAAGTTGAATATCATAATCATTTTCCAATTATCTTCTATAAGTTATTAGTAGGATGTTCTCATGGCATATATTTTTTATAAGACCTTAGACCCTTAATAAGTCTTTCTAACAGTGTATCCTCTTCTAATCCACCTCTATCACTTTTATAGTTGCCACTACTATCAACCCTAGTGTTACCCTTACTATTTATATTACCCTTACATTACACATTTTGGCTTTTATGCAGATATTATAGCCTTTCTAAAGGTTGCACTCACCTTTCATCATCCTCGTTGCTACTTCCATCCCTTTTAGTATTCCACCTATTTACAATCCTATTGTTTTTATAGCTACTACAATTTCACCCTCTATTCATGTTATACTATTTCTCCATTCTAAACTATGGCCACCACCTCTCACATTATGTCAAACCCATTTGCATCTATGTCCATGTCCCTTACATTATAAATCTCTTTCAATCATTCTAACATTATACATAATCTCTTTCAATCATTCTAACATTATACATACTCCCAATACCACTATTACTCCCATGAATACCTTGATTACACTTGTGCAAGAAATAATGAATTCAGAGAAAGAGCATAAGATGAAAAGAAGGATAATATTGTAAATGATCCTCCACATCTCATGCCTTTACCTTTTGAGGTTGTTACATGCATATTTATTATAGGATTTATGACTTCTCATTATGAGATGTAGAATAAAAGGTAGACCCAAATATTTATTTACAACATCATGCACTTATTTTTCTTACGATGATGTGATTTTATATAATTTGTTTCCAAAATCCTAGGGACTATGTTATCCAATAGTTGAATTCATTACCTCCAAGTTCAATTAAGTGCTTTGATGATCTTGCTACTAAATTTGTACAACACTCTCATATAAACATATTATTCAAATTATATTAATGACCTTAGAAGATGTGCACAAAAGATTAATGAGGCTATTGATTACAATGTTATTCAATTTTAATTCTTGTGTGCTAAAATACCAATTTGATAATTATGAGCTACAAATTTTTTCTCTTGAGGGAATATTACTAGTGATAAAAACTAATATGTGTCAATTAGCTTTGTATCTTCTAAGACATGCTCACATTTGAACAATATTGATATTAAATTATTAGCATCAAATAATTAAAATATGCAGTATTCCTATGCTTCCAAGTTAAAAAATATAAATTTTTCAAAGGGTAGTAATATGAAGGAAAATGTGAATCAAGATGCTACTATTTCATGCCATTTCCTTCTTTCAAACCAAATTATTATAGGAATCTTCCTAAGCTACAAGAATCTATGGACAATGTGCTTCAAATTTTATTGAGTATTAAATTTCTTAAACTCCCTCTCATACATCCATTAGATCCTAATGAATCACTTCCAAAAGCATTAATGAGTCAAGCATTTTACAACTATCATTATTGATTTTTTTAGTGGCTAATATTCGCCAATTGGCTAATAGTTGAAATTTGGGAACCCAAATTTGGCTAATAGTTCAAGTTGTAATGTGATCTAAATTGCCAAATTTTTACAAAATTTTATTTTAGTCTTATTGAAATCATCAAAGAATTTATTTTAATAATTTTTTTGACTCCAAAATTTTCCACAATATTTGATACATGATTAGACTAGATTCGCCTAAATCTTATAAGTTATAATATAAATCTATATTGATTCACCAATTTAGTATATCATAATTATTAGTTTCTTTAGGGCCATATTTCCAATATTTAGTTGCCACCATTGGTTTAAAATATAATCTAATGGCCCATGTATTCTGTGAGGTAAAATGTACCCACAATTTGTAATGGTAATGGGGCTCAAAATTTATTTTGGATCATTGATCTCCAATGATCCAAAAGCAATTTCAAGCCCCATGAGCATTATCAATTGCAGGTACATTTTACCTTGCAAAACATAGTGAGGATTATTATATTATATTTTAAATCAATGGTGGCAACTAAATATTATAGATTCTACCCCTTAAACCCACCGATCATTTCTACCCTCAGGCCCCTACTTTTCCATAAGAATTATTTTTTACATGGAAGGATTCACCATCATAATTAAAGAATTTTTATATTATTTTCCAAGATTCACCAAGATTTTCTACAAAATTTGAGTGATGTAAAAAATTCTCTAATAAAATTATTTTTTTCCAAATAAAAGAAAATATTTGCCAATAGAGATTAATATTTGTTTCCAAAAAAATGAAAGATTCACCAAGATTTTATATCTTTCCTTGAAGGGGGGTTTCTTAAAGTTATCATTGACTATCATCAAGTGAAGGGATATTACACTCAAACTTGTATAGGTCTTAAACACAAGGTTCAAGACTTTGTTGATAATAATACAATCAAATTTGAAGGGGTAAATTTTAATGGAAATCCATAAGTCACACCGTTAATAGTCATCTAAATATTTACACAAATACATTCCTAATCATTTGAACATTGTAGCCACAAAATATAGATGCTACTTGTTAAAAATTGGGATCTTAGGTTACTAATCATTACAAATAAATATAAAAGAAACAAAATGAGAATTAGAAGATATGTAGATTAAACACATTACACAATATATACATGGGGAAAACCCTTCTAGGTAAAATATCCATAAATCATCATTCCATTATAAAATAATTACATAATTTTCTATTAAAATATAGAATAATCTTGGGGAAATATTTCTCCTTATTTCCATTTAGTCAATAATACCTATTGCACATAGTAATAGAAATCACTATTAATCTCCAAATTCTCACAAAGCTCTCAAAGAAGCTCCTTAAATATAGGTGAACAGGTGAAAAATACTTGAAGACGTATTAGCCACACCTATTCAAAAACACCATTTATAAATATTTAATAATATAATCAATTAAATGGTATGTGCTTAGTAAAACATATAGTATGCATAAGGTTTATTAATCTTATATTAAAAGAACATATAAATTTTAAAGGGAATGAACCCTAATAACATTATGTTTTTTAACCCCCCTTAATATTAATAAGGGGCATCCCTTCCAATTTTTATAAAAGAAAAAATGAATTACCCATTAATGTATATCTTCTTTGATAGTGATAAACAAGGACACAAATATATGCCAAAATTAAGGCTGTATTTTGGACTACATGAAGGTCATCTTATCATAATCTATAATCCCAATATTTTAAAAAATGATGCTTTATAGGATGTCTTATAAATATTTTATTATTGAAGCCTGGGAATCTTCAAAACAACTTCCTCCATGTTCATTACATAGTGCCTAAATGTATTATATAATACAATGCTTTTACAAGTGAAAGATTTACAAAGATAAGAATTTATAATATGCTTAAATGACTTATAAATATAATTCCTAACTTGGTGTTATGTTATGAAATTGTTATGTCTTGCATCCAATGATATAACCATTAGAAGGGTCCATTGACAAGAAAAATCCCCCTCAATGGTAACTCTTTAAGGTCGAGCATTAATTTAAATTTGGTACTACACAGGGTTTTATAAGCGAATGCTAGGATTATATCCTAGTTCTTCTTGATTGTAGTATATCTCCCACCTAATAAGTAGATAAATAGAACTAGAGAGAAATTTTATGATGGAAAATATTTCCCTTTAGTGAAGTACCCAAGATCTTCAATGTGTTTTTATTTTTTATTTTATTGAAAATATGAGTCTTTGGTAAGAGTAAAATGGTTTTGGTTTCTGTATAATAAAGTGGGATTTTACTAGTATCCAAATGAAAAATATTTCACTTATCTTCTAAGCAACATTGATTATTTAGGAGTTACTTTTGTATTTATAATTTTGATATAAGAGCCATAGAAGGTAGCTTGTTAAAGCATTACTCCATCCATGGGACACCACCTACACCATTTATTTTGAAGACATAGTCTAAAATAGATATCCTATAAATAGGATCACCAATATAGTTAGTAACAAGTATTTCATATAAATAGGATCATCAATATAGTTAGTAACATTTTAATCAAATAAATTTTATTCATGGTGCATAAACAAATATGACCATAATTAATTAACCTTTAATACACTTTTTATGTGC
Organism: Sequoiadendron giganteum; assembly: GCA_007115665.2. NCBI lineage: Eukaryota > Viridiplantae > Streptophyta > Pinopsida > Cupressales > Cupressaceae > Sequoiadendron > Sequoiadendron giganteum. Next base: position 155,885,281 of record CM021110.1, read on the forward strand.
ATTTGTCATTTTCAAATCTCCATTTGTATCTTACAATAATTTAGATTTAGGGTTTAAATAAATACTAGATGTGATAACAACTAGTTTGTTCATATATCATTTCTTATAGTATCACACATACTTTGTTTGAAGTACCAGAAATTGATCTTAGAATATAGTTAGTTGAATGATAAAATAGATTGAGATTTGTTATCTCTAATATTTAATTCAATAATAATTAAGTCGACTATATGTAACAAAGTTATAATGATGTGACACTACTTAAAAATCAAGATGGTCTAATGATATTTATTAAGGAGATTATATGATATATTTATAAGAATGTGACTTGCCATGATTCTTCAAAAAATCATCCTACTAAACATATAGCAATGGGTGAGCTATCATTTCCAACTTTTATTTTTGGACAATTTCTAAAGATGATGACCACACATTATAAGTAGGAGAAAAAATACATCAAATACTCGTGAGTAGCTCAAACATAAGTGGCTATTGATCAATACCTTAATAAATCTTAGAGATTTTCTTTGCAATAATATCTTTTTAAAACATGCTCAAAACTAGATCCATGTTCATTTCCTAAAGTCTTAATTTAATTAATTACAAAAAATTAATCATTTAGCCAAACATAAGCTGCTAACCATTTATCAAAGAGGCAAGTTTAGATTATTTGAGTTAATGTAAGAAATTGAGATGTCTATCATTACAATTTTACTTTAAAGATAAGTTTAAAAGGAAAAAATAATAATCTACTTCTATTTTCATGATGAATGTTTTTTTATAGTTTTAATTATAAAATTATGCCCAACAAAAAACTCTATTAGGGAAATAGAAGATTGAGTCTAATGGAAAGTTCTTAGAATTCACAATTTAGTCCTTGTTAAGACAACATGAATAAAAATTGACTTAGAATGTATGAGACATTATACTATAAAGTACTCAGGTCTTGTATCATTAACCGATATCATTCATTACATTAAAAGTACCAATAACCAAAAAAATATTGCCCACATGAATAAGTAGTAGATGATCACCAAGCATATCCTATTAAATTTAGGAACAAAGTTTTGATTGGCACAACATCCATAGAATGGTTTAATGGTCTCAAAATTCTTAAAAATATTCCTAAAGTGGGTCATTATATACAAATGTAAAACCACACATTTTTAACTTAATAGTAACAAAGTAAGGGATATTGGTAGATAAGTTTCTAAATCATGAATGTAGTACAACATTGATATGTGTGATTTAAAATTGTCATTCTATATATCTTATTGATATTGTTTGTTCATTTATTCTAAATCTCATTGTTCTACTATTATTAACAAAATTCAAACTTCAAATAGCTCTTCCATTATGTGAGTTGAAATTGTCATTATATATCTTATTGACAATGTTTGTTCCTTTATTCTAAATCCCATTGTTCTACTATTATTAACAAAATGCAAAATCCAAAATTTATAATGACTTGAAATGCACTTCAAATAGCTTTTCCATTATGTATGAGTTGAAATTGTCATTCTATATATCTTATTGATATTTGTTCCTTTATTCTAGATCTCATTGTTCTAGTATTATTAATAAAATGTAAACTCCAAAATTTACAATGAATTGAAATGAACTTCATTTTGATGTTTTTGGTGCGATGAATTGATGAATAGTTTTTCCACTATTTTAGTCTCTTAGATATTGATCATCAAGCTTCATTCATGTTAGAAAGGATAATTTTCTTAAGATGATAGTAATTTTTTTTTTTGGTGTTCCCTTAATTATTTAGTCATATCCTTACCACAATTTTTCATTAGTGTGGAAGTATGCTTTTTTAAGTTTATGGTTTGTCTATTCCTATTTCATCCACTTATGGGTTGTGATAGCAAGATTTTGACTATGTATTTTATTCAATTTTTTAGACAAGGGTTGATGCCTCTTAATATAACCCCTAATTTTTTTATAGGTATTCATATGAAATATATCATACTTGAGAATTGAGAATACATTTCTATATAATCTAGTTTAAATTTTCTTCTTCATCTAGTTGGGATTCTTATACATGATTGACTAAAAAGGTAAGTTTTACCAATCAAACCATTAAATAAATTTATTTATACACTTAATTTTAATCAAGAAGGATCTTTATTGGTGATAATACTAAAATTGAGAACTTATTTTACTTATAGTTTAGAAGTTCCATAGGTAAGTGGATTAGAGGTGACCTCCCCAACTCATATCGTTTAATCACCCTACTTGTGATCATAGTTTCTTAGCTTCGATCTTGGATTAGTATTTGAATCCTTTCTATTATTCAATCAACCACTCAATTGATATGTTCAATAGGTGTGATCTATGCATGAACAACCTAATTAATTGATTCGCTAGCCCCAGGTTTGAGAAGTCTTATGAGGTCGCATCGAGAGCTCCTACTTGCAATCATAAAATCGTTCCACAAATCTCATTGAAAATATTTGACACTATCACATATATAAAGACCCAACAATTTATAGAAAAATTATATTTAACTTAACAAAAGGAAGTTATGACCCTACAATGTGCATATAGAAAGCCTCATTCAATTGATTATCATTAGCATATCATATTAGATGATGAATGATATAGCATGGGGGTAATATTTTATGAGGAAGCATCGATCTCACACTAGTTATATATTTGTTTTTTGTATCTATATATGGAAAAATCAACAAGCATCTCTAAGATAAAAAAAATTGGTCAACTAGCACAAAAATACCCTCCTAGGTGTTCTCATAATAATTTTGTACTTACCCCTCTTGGAGGCATCTATAGAATTAGTGCAAGTGATGGTAAGGACTAAAGTGGTGTTGGGAAAGGGTTCTTGAAATCAAGTGTACTATGTAATTTTTGAATCCCTTTTCCAACACAAGTGATCAAATCACTTCCAAGGAGGAGTTGAGAAATAAGTTCTAAAATTGTAGGATGAGAACGATTATTCTTTGTTACAAATTGCTTATTATCTCCATTAGGGAAACAAGGTTGAGGTCTGAAAGCTTTCAAAATAAATCTTTCCCAATCCCATCTTTTCACGTTGTTACCACTAGAGTGCCTAGGAATGGGAAAGGTGGGATGGGTGTCATGCCACTAGAAGCTATACCATTATCTAGGTATTAGAAGTATGAGATATTATCATGGTGCCGAAGAGTATCATGTGTAAAATCTAAAAGAAGCCTTTGCTCTAGTATGATGCCATTAAATTAATTAAAGGTTGCACCCTTTGATGATGAATGGGCAACATCTTTTCTAAATTTAGAAGTAAACGAATTATGATTTACAATCAAAACTATATATATTTATGTAACAAAAAATAAATCCAATTAATGAAAATCTTGATAAAAATGATATGTTCATATTAAGATGATTTGAATACGGGTTAAAATGTTGGTTTTGTTTTGTTTTGGAGGCTCACAAATAAATTCACTCAACATATGCTATTGTTAGCAAGTTGTACGCAAACAAGAGGTGGATTAAAGATGAGTTGTTTCAACATTAGACTCAAATGTCGATACCCCTAGGATTGGTGGTTAGTATTGTTATTAAGCTAATGATAGTTAGCATATTAATATCATTCTTATTTGAAGGTTCACATTATGTTGCATTACCTTGTGTAGGATGGAGTAACACAAGTGATAACCATGGTGTAGAGTTCATTACATTATTACACAATTACAAATATATGAAGGTTCTTAACAAAACAAATAGAAAAACAAGAGAAGGGAAGAGAGCAATGTCATGAATGTAACAATTATAATTATTAGGAAAGAAATTTGGAATGATTAGCATATCCTAGAATGGCTCTACTACCAAGTTAGGAACTAGGATCTTAGGTTACTAATTTAATTACAAATAAATATAAAAGAAATAAATGAGAATATAATAAGATATGTAGAATAAACACATTATATAATATATACATGGGGAAAACCATTATGGGTAAAAAGATCCATAAAACATTATTCCATTATAAGAAAACTTATAGAGTGGTCTATTAAAACAAAGACCGGACTTGGGGAATACTTCTCCTTACTTGGACACATGGTTAAAATACCTCTTGTGCATAATGATAAAAATCACTATTAATCTGCAAATTCTCACACACTGCCTAGTTAGAGAGAAGCTCCTTAAATATAAGAGAAGGGATGGAAAAAACCTAAAGAGGTATTATTCACACCTATTCAAAATCACCATTTATAAATAATTAATAATCTAGTAAATTATCATATTATTAATTATTTAAATGGTATATGCTTAATAAAGCATATAATATGCATAAAATTTTATAGCCTTATATTAGAGAAATATATAAACGTTATAAAGGTATGACCCTAATAATATTATGTTCAAAAAATACCGAATAACATAGTGAACATAATCATGCTTTTGTGAAAATGTTAGGCCTAATGTTACTTCTTCCTCTTCACTTGCTTCACCATTGAGTATAGTTTCTAATAAGGAGATCTCGTAAAACAATTACTATGGTCCATTATATATGTACTAGAAATTTTAAAATATTCCTCATGTATTGAGTTCCTTATTGATCCCACATGTTACTTTGATTTTTTTTTCTAAGGAAGCATTGTTTAACACTCATCTTAGGCTTCCAAAGTGTGCACTTTATGGGTTTTCATTGAAGATTGTTGATGCAAGAGCATCCTTGGTTCTTGGCAATCTTGCATCAACCAAAAATATTTTCATTCAGTTTTTTTCTTGTTCTTGTTGGTAGATCCGGTATTTCTTCGTCTTTTCTCACCAAACCTTGCGGATCTATGGTTTCATCGTGGACATGTTCAATTTCCTTACTCCAAGTTTTCAGCTCAATTGGATCTTTTTTCTGGCAAGTTATCGCTTCCAAATTAAGTGACAGTTTTGTAACTAGCCCCAAAAAAAATTCAAAACCTAATGGCTAGTTTAATCGATCGTGGATCCTTCCCGTGACTTGCGGATCCTCATGGTGTGTTTTGATTTGTTCCATGGAGTGTCCCTGACCTTAATCTTAGGTCCACACTTCATCATGTGCATCTACCGTGGAAGCAATTCAAATTTGAGGCCAACCTATTCTCGCACACGTTACGTTTCCTTCATTGGAGATTGTAATGATCTTTGGCCGATGCAGATGTTTCTTGACCCGCGGATATGATATAAAGCTTGTAATGAATCATGAGGAGAGTAATCAATCAAGACCAAGTAGAATAAGATGTATATGGAATTCGATCTGTAATATTTTTGCTCGCATGTATGAGCACTATATTTTGATCATGTTGTATAAGGCCTATGAGCCGAATCTGTAAGCTCGGATGTGGCCAACTATATGTAATCGACATTTCTAATAATAAGAATATTTGTATCTGTATTTTTCTCCATGTTTTGTGTTGCTTTTTTGGTGTGAATCTTGTTGTACGGTCTGAATTGTTCTCTTTGAGGACCCTCCTATCGTGACTACACCAGATTGGTATCAGAGCAAGATTCTTTCCTTACAAGATCGTCAGAGTTTGCATAGTCTTGTTGAAGGTTTTTTGTGGGGTGGAAGACTAAGGATCTAACCTACAGCTGCAAAAGACTTGTGTAAAGATGGCGGGAAGAAGAAATGGTAGAGGAAATGGAGCGCATGGAAATACAAACCCAACTATAATGGAGATGTTGAGAGGAATTTCTGCTAGATTGGAAGCAGTTGAAATGACCCAGAGGAGAGGTCGACCATTTGATGATATGAGTGATGAAGAAGTAGAAGAACAAGAAGAAGTTTCAAGAGAAGAGAAACCTGGCCTTGACCAAGGAGAAGAAAGGTTCATAAGAGCCCTAACCAGAGCAAACACTAAACCACATTTCAATCCACTGGATTATAATGGTAAGTTGGATTAAGATGAATCACTAGATTGGATAACAAAGATGGAAAATTACTTTGATTTTGAAGGTACCCCAAAAGATAAGAAGGTGAAATTTTCTTGTACAAAGTTGAGAGGACATGCATCCCTTTGGTGGGAACATTTGCAGACATATAGGCAAAGAAAAGGAAAGGAGAAGATAAGATCATGGGATTGGATGGTGAATAAGCTGAAGACAAATTTCATGCCTCTTGACTATCAGATCAGTTTGTTCAAGAAGTTTCAAAATCTGAAACAAAAGGAATCAAGTGTGACAGAGTATACTAAGGAGTTCTATAAGTTGAACATCAAATCTGGACATTTGAAGAATGAGATCGAGCAAGTAGCCAAATATGTAAATGGTTTAAGGTCGTCTATACAAGATGAGATCAGTTTGATTAAGTTGTTGAGTGTGGAAGAAGCATATCAATGTGCCCTAAAAGTAGAAGAGAAGCTAAACAAAAGACATGAGCAAAGACAAAGAGGAAGAGGTGGAAGATTTCATAAAGGAAGGATTTTTACTGGAGGAGGAAGAGGATCTTTTCCTAATCAGAACAAGGATAAGGAGGTCAGTAAGAATGAGAATTCATATCGAAGAGATGATGGAAACTCTTACCGAAGAGGAGGATATGGCGGTTTTCGAAATGAAGGATATAGAAAAGATGATAGAGGACAGGAGAAAAGAGTATTCAGAGGAACTTGTTTCAAATGTGGCAGAGAAGGACATAGAGCCTTTGAATGCAAACAGGGAGAGACAAGCAGAAAGATTGAGAATAATAGAAGAACAAACTTTATTGAGGAGAATCATGTTGGATCACCTAATCAACTAGAAGAAGGAGAAGTGTTGGTGAATATGAGAGTATTGTGTCAAAGTGAATTGGAGAAGGAACCATTAAAGAGATTTTTTTTGTTTCAGACCAGATGCAAGGTAGTTGATAAATGTTGTAAAGTAATTATTGATAGTGGAAGCTTAGAGAACCTAACTTCTAAAGAAATGGTGACCAAATTGAAGTTGGAAAGATTGAAACACCCAAAGCCCTATCAGATAGCTTGGATTCAAGATGAGCATAAGATACTGGTAAGTGAACAATGTTTGGTGAAATTGAAGATAGGAAGTTACCATGATGAAGTTTTGTGTGATACCATGCCTATGGATGTATGCCATATTTTTTTGGGAAGGCCTTGGTAGTATGATAGATAGGCTATTCATGATGAAAAGAAGAGAACATAAAATATTTTGTTGCAAATGGGATGAAGCAGACTTTGTTACCGTTGGAGGATGTTCCTAAAGTTGAGGTTTGTATGAATGCTAGAATTTTTTTTGTTGATGGGAGGATATTTTTGGATGGACCGAGACATGAGAACATGCGTTATTCTTTGGTGCCTAAGAAGGTTGAACACTTGAAGCATGTAGAAGGACAACCTGAGGAGATAAAGGAATTTTTGGCAGAATACAAAGCTATCATTTTAGATAATGTACCTGATGGATTGCCACCTGTAAGGATTATTAGTCATTGTATGGATCTAATTCTTGGACCTAGTTTACCTAATAAAGCAACACACCAGATGAAACCAATAGAGAATGAAGAGTTGAACATACAAGTGAAAGATTTGTTGAGAAAAGGTTTGATCGTAGAAAGCTTAAGCCCTTGTGCAATACTTGCAGTGCTAGCACCTAAGAAAGATGGAGAATGGAGGATGTGTACAAAATATAGAGCCATAAACAAGATCACAATGAAGTATAGATTTCCTTTGCCTCGGATGGATGACATTATGGATTGTTTGAGTGGAGCTAAATACTTTACAAAGATAGATTTGAAGAGTGGATATCATCAGATCAGAATCAGAGAAGGGGATGAATGGAAGACAATATTCAAGACAAATGAAGGATTGTATGAGTGGTTGGTGATGCCTTTTGGACTAACAAAAACACCTAGTACTTTCATGAGGTTGATGAATAAATTATTGAAGAAATTCTTGGATAAGTTTGTGATTGTCTATTTGGATGACATCTTGATTTTCAGTAAGACTCTAGAGAGAAGAAAATTTGTTGCATTTAAGACAAGTTTTGCAGAGGTTGAGGGAAGAGCAGTTGTTGATAAACATCAAGAAGTGTAGATTTATGAAGGAAGAATTGGTATATCTTAGGTTTGTGATATCTGTGAATGGATTGAAGATTGATCCTAAGAAGGTAAGAGAAATTATTGAATGACCTACACCTAAAAGCATTGGAGAGATAAGATCATTTCATGGATTGGATAGTTTTTATCAAAAGTTCATTAGGAATTTCAGTTCTATTTGTAGTCTTATGACCGAAACAAGGAGAGGAGATAGGAAGGATTTTAGATGGACATCTGGAGCAGACAAAGATTTTGAGATGTTAAAACAGAAGGTGATTGAACAACTTGTGTTAGATTTACCAGACTTTAGTAAGGTATTTCAGGTAGACTGTGATGCAAGTGGAAATGCAAGTGGAAATGCAATTGGAGCAGTGTTAATTCAAGAAGGAAAAACAATAGCTTATTTCAATGAGAAGTTGAATGATGCAAGGAAAAGGTATTTAGTGTATGATCATGAGTTTTATGCCATAGTTCAAGCCTTGAGGAAGTGGAGACATTACTTTTTGTCTAAGGAGTTTTTTTTGTATACCAATCATCAGGCTTTGCAATACTTGAACAATCAAGGTAAGTTAAATCAAAAACACATGAGATGGGTGGAATTCTTGTAGAGTTATACTTTTTTTTTGAAACATAGGAGTGGAAAGTCAAATAGAGTTGATGATGCTTTGAGTAGGAGAAGGAATTTATTGACACAGATGAGAATGGAGGTATTAGGATTTGATGAATTGAAGAACTTGTATGAGGAAGACCCGGATTTTGTAGAACCTTGGAGAGCATTTAAAGAACCAGTTTTGGAGGATATAAGTCAGTGGCTGGATTATTTCATTTAGGAAGATATGTTGTTCAAAGGAAATTAGTTATGTATACCCTGAAGTTCAATGAGGGATAACTTGGTGAAAGAGAAACATAGTGGATGATTGGCTGGACACTTTGGAATTGATAAGGTAGTAGCATTGGTAAGTGAGAACTACTTTTGGCCACATAATCATAAGGATGTTAGGAAATTTGTGTAGAGTTGCAGAGTTTGTCAAGTTGCAAAAGGAAGTAGTCAGAATGTTGCATTGTATAAACCTTTAACAGTTCCAAAAAGACTTTGGGAGGATATCAATATGGATTTCATACTTGGTTTGCCTAGGACACAGAGAGGTAATGATTCTATATTTGTGGTGGTAGACAGATTTTCCAAGATGGCACATTTCATACCTTGTAATAAGACAACAGATGCAATACATGTAGCAAACTTGTTTTTCAGGGAAGTGCTCAGATTGCATGGATTACCTAGGAGTATTGTTTCAGAAAAAGATACAAAGTTTGTTGGTTACTTTTGGAGGACACTTTGGAAGAAGTTGAAGATAGATTTGAAGTTCAATTCTACTTTTCACCCATAGACTGATGGATAGACAGAGGTAGTGAACATGAGTTCGAGAAATTTGTTGAGATGTTTGGTTGGAGAGAAGACCGGAAGTTGGGATTTAGCCCTTGCATAAGCAGAGTTTGCCTACAATAATTCAGTGAATAGGAGTATAGGAAAGACACCTTTTGAGATTGTTACTAGAGTTCATCCTAGAGGTATATCATAAATGTGAGACATCAGTAAAGAAGATAAAAGGAGTGCAGAAGCAGAGGAATTTGCAGAACATATGAAGAAAGTGCATACTCAAGTAAAGCAACATTTGGAAGATATGCACATAAAATATAAGGAGAAAGTAGATGAAAAGAGGAGACATAAGGAGTTTGAAGCTGGAGATGAAGTAATGGTATATTTGAGGAAGAAAAGATTCCCAGTTGGCACATACAGTAAGCTGAAGATGAGGAATTTTGGACCCTGTAGTATTTTGAAGAATTTTGATTCAGGAAATGCATATGAAGTAGAGTTACCAGTTGACATGGGTATATCACCTATATTCAACATTGCAGATCTACATCAGTACCATGAAGCATAATTCAATGAAGATAGTAAAGAAAAATTGGAGGAAAAAATTCCTAAACAACAATCAGATGGGATAAAAGAGATTTTGGATGTCAAAGATGGGAGAAAGACTCATGGAAGACAATACAAAGAATATCTGGTGAAGTGGAAAGGTAGACCAATGGAGGATTCTTCTTGGATTTCTCAGGCTAAGGTAGACTGTATTGGTTTCTGTTTGGCCCCAAAAAAGTGAGGGACTCACTTTTCATTAACCCCAGATGTCTGATCTAGTATTTGGCAATCTTGCATCAACTAAAAATATTTTCATTTAGTTTTGTTCTTATTTTGTTCTTGTTCTTGTTGGTAGATCTGGTATTTCTTCATGTTTTCTCAGTATACCTCACAGATCTATGGTTTCATCGTGGACATCTTCAATTGCCTTACTCCAAGTTTTCAGCTCAATTGGATATTTTTCCAGCAAGTTACCGCTTCCTGATTGAGTGACAATTTTGGAACTGGCCCTGGAACAATTTCAAAACCTAATGACTAGTTTGATCGATCATGGATCCTTCTCGTGACTTGTGGATCCTCACGGTGTGTTTCAATTTGTTCTGTGGAGTGTCCCCGACCTTAATCTTAGGTCCACACTTCATCATGCACATCTACCGTGGAAGAAATTCAAATTTGAGGCTGACCTGTTCTTGCAAATGTTACGTTTCCTTCATTAGAGATTGTAATGATCTTTGGTCGACATAGATGTTTCTTGACCCGTAGATATGATATAAAGCTTGTAATGAATCATGAGGAGAGCAATCAATCAAGACCAAGTAGAATAAGAAGTATATAAAATTTGATCTGTAAGATTTTCGCTCACATGTATGAGCACTATATTTTGGTCATGTTGTATTAGGACTATGAGCCAAATCTGTAAGCCCGGATGTGGCCAACTATATGTAATCGACATTTCTAATAATAAGAATATTTGTATCTTCATTTTCCTCCATGTTTTGTGTTTCTTTTGTTGTGTGACTCTTGTTGCATGATCCAGATTGTTCACTTTGAGGACCCTGCTACTGTGACTGCACCAATGGTTAATAGAATGTTAATAAGCACATTGGGATGCATTATTATAAAATTAAGATTTGGACCTAAAGGGATATCCATTTATGTCATATGATACCATCTTCTGAAATATTTGGTGTATTACTTAGGAGACCATTGATTGAGAAATTTAAGGTCATTTCTTTAGTTTTACAAAAATATTTCAAAATTTTCATGAAGGAAGTGTAATAAAGATTGAAAGGGCTCATTAGAAGCCAATATTTTATGCTAGTAATTTTATATTGGTCATATTTGTATAAGGAGCACGAGACATACCTAATGAGAGATGGTACTATACATGGGTCACATAATAAACATTTGGAAGAGTTGAAAATAATTCAAAAGAGCTTAGATAAAGATTATCTAAAATTAAACGGGCCTCAAGTTGCATAATTGAAGATTAATGTTCAAAAAGGTCTTGATATATTCATGCCTTAGATAATGATCCATATGACCAAAAAGATACTCACCAAAGAAAAGGAAAGAATAAAAGGACATGAAAGACCCAAAAATGATACAAGTACCTAATATCATGCACAAAGATCCATATGGAAAAAAAATAAAGAAAAATAGAATTACAATACAAAATTTAATTCTCTCACTTTTATTTTAAAATAATACAATAATATAATAAGAAATACAATAGAAGTGTCTCCACTCTGTGCCTTGAATCTAGCATATTTTGACAACATTCTAGTAGCACATCCTTACTCCTAAAATAACCATATCCAACCACAATGATAAACCTCTAATTATACAATTAGATGACACAAAAATCCACAAATAGTATCTACAAACAAGAATATAAAACCATGGATTCATGTCCCTAAGGGGCCCAAGTATGACCCTTTATTAGCCTTTGTGACCCTTCATATACTGCTAATAAACTTTTACTAAGGTCAAATGGGTTTACCTAGAGAATGCAACCCATGTTGTCACTCTTCACATTATATTTAAAGTGGTTTTTTTTTGTTTTAGTTGCTTATCTATATGAGACCTCTCATTAAATATATTTTCTAATGTTACATATAATAATTACATAGGAGAAATTTGATCTAAGTGTGATATCCCACATTTAACCACCAACTTTAATATATATCCAAGGTGTATGATACCTATCCCAACACAACTATGACATTGACAACTTTACTTTGATGGGCTTATAAAGTATACAAATAAAAATATATAGAAAAATATACTAAAAGCATATGTTCAAAAGTCTTTATAAATCTACTTTAGACTACCAAATGGATGATTTGGAATTTATTCATGCTTAGAAAAATGTAAAAAGTTTATGATAATATTTTCATGCCATTAACATAGTTTTGTAGGTTCCACTAATGACACGTGTTTGCAAGTTTGAAGATGTTTTTCTATTAAAACATAAATAAATCATGAAGCTTCATCCTTATTCCATATTCTATATATGTTTTCCAATTTCATAGAATACATATTGTTGTTTGGCATGTATGATTTCTATAGTTCACATGCACACTAAATTTGGGATAATATGTAAGGGGTAATCATGCCTAATTTTCCCTTTTGCCTTTCATGACACTCACTTTTGGTCTTGTCATGAATATATCACCCTAATGTTAAATTTGACTTTTTTTGCATAAATTGTCCCCATTTGTAATCCTATAAGTCCTTAGCCTTCTTAGCCCCTAGTGCTAAAGAATCATCTATCTTGATATCATTGCTATACCCTAGATTAGATAGTGGATGTAAATATCCCATAGAGAAGTTCACACTCACATTTTAGTCTTCCTAGTTCAAATCACATTTCTTGCTTCTTAAGTTGATCCTTCCGAAAAATCTGACCAATACTTATTAGTTTATGTGTCAAAACATTTTCAATTGAGCACCTAGGATCTTGTATTGAAAGACAATCCTAGGTTATTATATTTCATTAGATTCAAGCACTAGAATTTTATATCAAAGCATCATGAACCTTGCAACAATACTATGATAAAAAACACTACACTTTTAATTTATCACCTAGGCACTTTATATCTTTGCAAAGCATGTTTTCCAACTCTGTCAATCGACAACATGGATGGGCTAATTTCGGGGAAGCTATCACACTCTCTTTCTACAAACTAGAATTCTTTAAAAGATGCTTATCAACACCACTCAATTTTAGATAGATTCTTTAAAAGATGCTTATCAACACTACTCAGTTTTAGACACCAAGAAAATCTATGAGCAAATAGATTTTACAAATTTACAAAAGTAATGGTTATTTCCATGTCACCAAGATTAAACCGCACTAAAAAGATTATAATTTAGATGTGAACCTATCTAAAATAAAATAAACAACTTTCAAATTCCAATCATTAATTTCATTCTACAACTAATCATCCTTCATCAACTATTAAAAATAAAAATAAGAAATTAAATCTAAACCGGCCCTCTAATATCATTGCATTTACAACATTTTCTCTTTATTTAAATTTAACTTCTATTTATTATTATTCTATATCAATTTACTAAACTTAAAATGATAAAGCATTTAATAAGATGGTAGTCGTAAAACTCATACTTGCTTAAATTATTTAATATTAGCACGAGAAGTAGCTGACAAAATGAAGAACTTTTATTGTTATAAAATTAATTGTTGAGTGGCATACACGTTAGGGTGCGTATTTTAATGAGATATGAATCTTGTGCACACTTTTATTTTGATCTTGTGAGATCTCTTTGAAAAGTGCGGATGACATCACAAAAGCTAAAGTATTAAAAAAAACAAAGAGATCTCGTAGACATTTAAAAAATATCAAAAACAGAATATGGTGAGCTGTTTCTTTAATACTATCAAACTTTTGGTCTCTCAATAATTCATAAGAGAGAGAAGTAAACTTATATATTTATGTTGAGTAGCTTCTAATACTAAAATAGGTTTATGTTTAGATATTTACTATTGTGTATTAATGTACTCAAGAGAAATGTATACGGTTATATTACTTTTTGCATTTTAAAATTGATAGTTAGAATCTATAAAGAATAATTATATTGTTAAATATTTATAATAAATAAAGATAATAGTTTTATTGTTATTAAAATAAAAAAAATGTTGTCGATGGGTCTTTGGTCTATTGGTGAAGTTGAAAGGTAGCTACAAATAATTTGTGGATTTTTAGATTTGAAAAAAAAAAAATGTAAGTTTTACTAATGTGAATAATTAGTATTTGTCTTTAATTATTGTTTTTTAGATTTGATTTTTTTTTTTTTTGTAAGTTTTACTAATGAGAATACAAATAAATGTAAGTTTTGTTAGTTATAATGTTTTAGAAGCTACAAATAATTTTTGGATGACCTCCATAAAAAAAAATTAAAAAATTGTTATGTAATGGTTAGTATTTGTATTTATAGTATAGTAATTGTTTTTAGATTTGAAAACAAAATGTAAGTTTTACTAATGTGAATAATTAGTATTTGTCTTTAATTATTGTTTTTGAGATTTGAAAAAAAGAAGTAAGTTTTACTAATGCCAATAAAAATAAATGTAAGTTTTGTTAGTTATAGTGTTTTAGTATTGTTAATTAGTTCTTTGCATGATCTAACCCTAACCCTAACTCACACCCTAATTCTAATTCTATCTCCAACCTTAACCCTAACCCTAACAATAAATTCTAAGCCATTATCCTAATCCTAGACTTATCTCTAACCCTAACTATGGTTGTAACACTATCCATAACTATGGTTGTAACCCTAACAATAAAGAATTGTAGAGTGATATTACAAAAAAATAAATCCATGAATTAATATTGGGAATAAGATTTGGAATAAAGATATTATATGAATAAAATTTTGGAGCATTTAACTATCAATCATATTTTAGTGATTTTTACTAATAATACTTTATTTTAATTTATTTTATTTTATGAATAGTTCTAACCATAATTTTTACCTTATTCTTAATTCTAATCTCAATCCTAATTATAATGCTTTTAGGATTATGATAATTAATAATAATATGATTAAGATTATAATTTAATTAATAATTATAATAATTTTAGTTATTTAATTTAATTATTATTTGTATTTATTTATGTAAATTTGAAGTTAATAAATAAAAATAAAAAAAGTGGCAATGTATAGGCAAAAATGGCGAAAATCAACAAGGTGTTGAAAACTAGTGAGGTGGTGAAAATCAGCGAGGTACGCAGATCAAAGACTGTGAAACGGAGAAGGGTGATGAGCAAAAAAATGAAGGCTAGAAGTTGTGGCAAGAAAAGAAGCAGAGACATGACATGCCAGAGGTGGGCAATGACTAGCAATGGAAACCGACACTAGAAGCGGAGACGAGAAGTAAGGAAAAATGGAGCGAGGAGTTGGAGGGAACAGTTCCCTTCGAAGAATTCAGAGAGAGAATCAACAAGGGTTGGACGACGTACGAAAAATCAGATTGGACCTCAGGATCATAAATGCATAGGCCCCAATGGGTGATGGAGAACGATATCTAGGTGGATAAGTGCCACCCTTACTATCAACCTCGGTACTAGGCAGAAGCTGAGCATAAGCGAAGGAGAAATCGGGCTAAGCAAGGACAAGGGCCTCCACGGTGAGATCTAACCACTTTGTCAAGATGAATGGAAGATGGGAAGGAAATCAGGGTTTCAATAGAGGTGGCAAGTGAAACTTCAAAAAATCAAATGGGTGGTTCGAGGAAAAGACAGGAGCGGAAAGAGACTTGACCAAAAACTGGCGCCAAATGGATCAGAATAAGGCCCCAATAACCAAGTCAGACATGGACACCGAATCAACAAACCAGGGCAAAGCGAATAAGGGTAAGTCCGCACCAACTCCTATACCCTATCTATGTGTTAATAATGAAGCTTTCAAGAATATTCGTGAATCATTACAAAAGATAGGAATGTTCGTCAAATGGGGGGAGAAGGCCATAAAAATCGGAGAATCCTGGAAGAATGGTGTAAGATAACCTAGGGTGAGGTTTTAGCAGTGAAAGCCTTGGAAAATAATTGGTTCTTGATTAAATTCTCGGACCAAGAGAGGAGGAATAAGGCCTTAGAAACATGGCCATATGTCCTGGATGGTGCCTAATTGCATTCCATAGAATGGTGACCAAATTTTGATCCAAGAAAAACATGGACTGAGGAGAGTGTGGTGTGGTTGAGGTTATACAATTTACCCTCGGAGTATTGGATGAAAGAAACCCTAAAGGAGATAGGTAGGCAGTTAGGCAAATTACAAAGGATAGATAATATCCAGGAGGATGTGGAAAAAGGATCATACTTTATGTTGGTGTAATTAATTGTTTAATTACACTTTATTAAGTTTACTTAGGTTTTGCTTAGTTTATAACTAGTTTACTTAATTAATAAGTAAGATATTTTTAGTTGAGTTATTTTTAGGTCAACATTATGGTTGCATACATTGCTATTATAAAGCAAATCATCTCATGTAATTTCTTAATTCTAAATAATATCAATTTGCACATCTTCATGCAAAGCTCTGCTTTTTTATTGATTTTCTCTTCTGTGGAAGACCTTTTGGTTTGCATGTCTGATCTTGGTTTCTAACATGGTATCAAAGCCTTGACATACAACCCCTTCTCAGATTTTTGAGAAAATCATTGCAGAGTTTGTTTGGGGTTGCTTGAGGATGTCATTCCTTAAGCCTATCTATGTGGTGTTTTGGATCAGATTGGGCTTCACCATTGGATTTAAAGCACTCGAAAAAGTTAAGATTGACTTTTATTTTTCAGATTTTAGTCATCATTTGCCAAATTTGTGAGGGTTTCAAGCTCGATGATTTTTTGCAAGCTCTGGAGGTAGCTGATTTTTCAGAGAATTTTGAGCACAAATGGAGGTCACCATCGCATTCGCAGCAGCCAAAAACCCTAAGGACGCATGTCATTTGGTTGATTTCTGAGCACTTGGTCCAAAAGGCAAAATTTATTTGCCAGGGACGTCATACGACCTCCCCAACACGCTCCCCGAGGCACACAAATTGAAAACAAATAAAAAAAGGTGTATTTTTCAGGATTCACTCTGGTGCCTGCAGTTCAAAAAGGGTCTGCCGCTGAGCGGCCACCCGACGGCCACCGCCACTGGTGGCTCCCCCATTTCACCGCCAGTCCTAGTGCTAGCCCCTGCGGGCACCTTGCAGCCAGCTCTGGTCACATGGGGGACCGGCCTCCCAGCACCTCCAGTGGTCACATGGGTGACCAGGGGCTCCGCCCCAACCCCCAACCCACCAGCCCCTGGTCATGCACAAGACCAAGGGCTTATTTTTTTTAAGCCCCTTGGGTTGCCTGCAGACCATATTGGCCATTTTGGAGCACCTTTCACTAAAACAGGCGTGACTTTTGCGTACGGAGTCAGTTTTTCACAAACGATATATCATTGGAAAGTTGGTTCCGAGCCCGTTCTTCTGGTGCAGGTTATTTTTCTTGATTATGCTCTAGTTTTATTTTTAATGTCCTTGAACTCAGATGTTGTTGTTTTCACTCTGAAGGGCATATCTTTTGACTAGGTGATCCTTTTTTCGTCATTCTTACAGCGTTGGAAAGTTGGTTCAGTTCTCTACACATATCTAAGGTATTTTTTTATTTTATGTTTATGCATGTTTAGGAATTATCTCCTTTTGAAATCATTGGGTATTATAATAAATGAACTAATATAAAGTTCCATCAGGGGGGTTTCTTGCATAATAATTTGATTAGAGTGTGCATGCACTTTGATCTTCATCTTGTTTTTTGATATCAACTCGCATGGGTTGTATCTAGTTTCTTAGTTTATTTTGGCCACATTTTGTCTTAGCTTGACACATATCAGATTCATATCGGTTCACACTTTAGATTGAGAGCCTATGGTTAATGATATGCATTGAATCCATCTCAGTTTGAAGGCCACTAAATTTGTGGTTAATGTTCCAAAGTCTTTATGGTACTTGTTCCCATGGAAGATTTTTAGACTCAGTTTGGCATCGACATCGAGATACACGACTTCCAGATTATGTCATCATATCATCTACTATTGCTTTATGGGTTCTAGGGTTGTTCCCATTTGGAGTTTTTGAGTGTTTTGTGGTATCAGATTTGTTGTTGCATTATTATGATTCTGATATGGTTTCTTGTAAATAGAAGTATCTTTCCTTTCTCGTTGGATTCAGGTTCCACTATTACTCCACAATGTTCTTCCAGTGCTTCTTTGCAATAGGTCATCTCATTGAGGGGGGGTTTGTTTCACTGGGTTTTCTCCTCTTTCTCTTACTCTTTCATTGCATTTGTACATGGGTACCTGATCAGACCTTGTTTTCGGGACCCATTCATGCTTTCTTGCATTCATCTTAGTTTTAGGTGCATGCTTTTTTAGTCTCCCTAAGTTGCACTTAAGGGAGGGTGTTGGTGTAATTAAATATTTAATTACACTTTATTATGTTTACTTAGGTTTTGCTTAGGTAATAATTAGTTTACTTAATTAATAAGTAAGCTTTATTTAGTTGAGTTGTTTTTAGGTCAACATTAGGGTTGCATACATTGCTTTTATAAAGAAAATCATCTCATGTAATTTCTTAATTTTGAATAATATCAATTTGCACATCTTCATGCAAAGCTTTGCTTTTTTATTGTTTTTCTCTTCTATGGAAGGCCTTTTGGTTTGCATGTCTGATCTTGGTTTCTAACACTTTCGAATTTGCAAATCAAAAGCTCAAGGTTTAGAATTGTCAAAGGTAGTAGATCTCATCTCCAAGGAGGGATCTTGGCGACAAGAAGTGAGTAGGGAAGATAGTTTACAAATCTGTCCTAAATGCAAATCACTAGTGCGTGATAAGAAGGAGTGCATAGAAAAGGGGGAGGATAGCAATACCATCACAGTTAAACAGGATAAGGAGCCTGAAAAAGTGAAGGAATTTAGATTGTAGACGAGGCCATCAATTGAGTTCGGGGAAAAGGAAATGATGGAGTCAATAGGACCTCCAAAATCAGGAATTGAGGAAGTTGAGTTGGCGGGAAGAAACTCATCGGATGCACAGGAAGAGGAAATTCAAAAAACCTATTGGCCAGTTCAATATGAACAACCAATCTTCCTAGGAATTGATCCTCAACTTGAAGAAGACTTTCCCCATCTCACAGACATTAGGATTGAGAAACAGTTGGTGGAAATAACGGAAAGGTGCGAGATTAATCAGAAGTCGGAAACCCTAGAGGTACCATCTATGAAAGCACTCACCAGCTACAAGGATCTAGAAGAAGGGTTGGAGGAAGGTCAGGAGCAGGGCAGTATGGAATCAAAGTCATATTGTGATGAAATATTTGAGGAGTATTAGGAGGGCATAATGGCTGAGAGAGGAATCAAACAAATCCCCTCGACAAGGAAAACACCAAGGATCAAGTCTGCTAGTCAAAGAGGACGTAAACCCAACAAAGAAAAACTAAAAGTGGCAAGTTCAGCTAAAGGCCAAATAAAATTGGGCCAAATGATTCTTAGAAATGGGAAGGGACTTCCCCTTCTCGGGGAACCATGAGAATCATAAGTTGGAACACTAGGGGCTTGAACGCCCCTAGCAAATGGCACCACTTTAGGCATCAAATAGATAGTAGTAAGCCGAATATTTTACTAATCCAAGAGACAAAATGGAGTAAGGAGGAGCAGGAAAGGTGATTGAAGTGTTGGAAAGGGTGGGAAGGGGTTTTTAAAGAGTCGATAGTTGCTTCTAGGGGATTGGGGATAGTATGGAACCCAACCTCGATGTGCTGTAATCTCATGGAGGAAAATCAGAATTGGTTGTCAGTATTAGTAATGATCTATCAGGGGTAGTTTAGAATTCAAGTTAATCAATGTATATGGACCTATAGCCCCAATGGAAAAAAGGCATCTTTGGGCAGCAATCTCAACCTCCCCGGGTCAGCTAAAAGATGAAAAAATCATAATCAATGGAGATTTCAATGCCACTTTAAACAATTCAAAGAAGCAGGGTGGAATGCAAAGTCTGATAAGATCTCAAATGGACTTCCAAGACTTCATAGATAAGAATATGCTAAGGGAGATAATTAATAAAAATGGAATATACACCTGGAAGAACAAAAGAATGGGGCACATAGGAATACTAGAAAAATTGGAAAGATTCCTGGTGGTAGGGGAATGGAACTAGGGGGTGAACCTGATGGAAGCCTCTATTTTTCCTTGGAGTGGTTCAGATCATTTTCTGATTCAACTCAAAATCCAACCAGATATTTTCAAGGGAGGTTCGCCCTTCAGATTTGAAAAGATGTGGATGAGGGACCCAAATCTATTCAAACAAATCTCGGTTTGGTGGAAAGAAGTCTGGATTGGTAATCAATCACACATTTTCTCCTTCCAGAAGAAACTTTCCCATGTTAAAGAAAAACTACGAGTGTGGAATAAGGAACACTTCAAAAACATTTTTGAAGAAAGTGACAAGATAGAGAGTGAAATCAAAACCTTAAATGAGAAAATAATTGAGAACGGTATGGGGCAGGAAGAATGTCTTAAGGAAAAGGAATTGTTAGGTGCCCAATCTGAAACCCTCGCAAGAATGGAATGCTACTAGAAGCAGAAATCCAGGGAACTGTGACTCCAAGAAGGTGATAGAAATACTAGGTTCTTCCACAATTCAACCATGGTCAAAAGAAATTCGAGTAGGATTATAGAGTTGGTCAGAGAAGATGGGTTTCTCGCTAGGACTATGCAAGAAATCAATCAGGAGGCCGTCAAGTAATTTGAGTCCTTGTTTAAGAAAGAAGTCAAGGTGGATGAAAGACCCAAGAAGGAGTTCATCAGTGGAATCTCGAAGTCGATCTCAAAGGCAGAGAATGAAGAATTCACTAAACCCATAAGTACAAAAGAAGTCAAGAAAGCAAAATTCTAAATTGGAGCAGACAAGTCCCCAGGCTCGAATGGCTTCCCGACCTCCTTTCACAAGGCATATTGGGAAATAATTAAGGAAGACCTAGTCAAAGCAGTGGAAGAATCAAGAAGGAAAACCACAATGCTAGGGGCAATCAATCATACCTTCATTGCACTCATTCCTAAAAAGAAAGAGGCAAATTACATGGGGGATTTCAGGCCAATCTCCCTTTGTTATACAATCCATAAAATAATTGCCAAGGTTATCGCCAATAGGCTCAAGTTGGTAATTGACAAAATCATTTCAGAAGAGCAAAGTGGTTTTATTCTGGGCAGGTCAATAGTGGAAGGTATAATAGTGGCACATGAGACAATCCGCACGGCAAGAAAGTTAAGATTCCCAAGCATGATCCTAAAATTAGACATCCTAAAGGCTTATGACTAGGTGGACAAACAATTTTTGCTAGATGTGCTAATAGGATCTGGATTTGATAGGAAGATAGTGGAATGGATTAAAAGCTGTATAATTGGTCCAAGATTTTCAATCCTAATAAATGGAGTCACCCAAGGCTTCATAGATTCCTCCCAGGGGATAAAGCAAGGTGATCCATTATGGATAAGGCAAGGTGATCCATTATCCCCATTTCTCTTTATCATAATGGCATAAACTTTAGGTAGGAAAATTGGTCAATGCAGGAGGGAGGGATCATGGAAGGGAATTGAGGCAGCCCCAGGGGTAGGAGCAAGTACCCATCAACAATTCATGGATGACACCATCCTTTTCGGCTTAGCCACAAAAGTGGAAGCAAGAAAGATCAAGGAGGTTCTGAAAAATTATAGTAGGGCTTCTAGCCAGGCCATCAATTGGAGAAAATTGAAAGTCTTCATCCTCAATACCCAACCTAGCTTACAACGAGATCTTGCAAGGATACTGGGTATCAAACCAACTTGCCTCCTTGGGAGATTCCTAGGGATTCCCCTATTCGCTAGGGCCAATCGTATCACCTTCTGGGATAGATTGGTAGGGAACTGCAAAAAGAAGATGGAATTATGGAAAGGTAAATGGTTAACTTCAATGGGTAGGTTACTTTTGGTGAAAACCGTTATGGGAGCTATTCCAATATATTCAATGTCATGTTTAAGAATTTATGAGGGCATGGATCAACTCAATCAAATAATGAGGAAATTATTTTGGAATAGACCAGAGGATTCAAATATAATTCCCTTGCGGGCATGAGACAGGATATGCAAACCACAGGCCTCAGGTGGGGTAGGAATAATATAACTAAAGGAAATGAATCAGGCTATGGGTGCCAAAATGGTATGGAAAATGTACACCAACAATAAAAAATGGGTGAGAATCTTGAGAAGAAAGTACCTTGACTTAGATGATCTAGTGAGTATAGTCAGGGTACTCAATCCACCAAGAGGCTCAACAATTTGGAATTTTATTTGTGAATGTAGGGATATCATTTGTAAGTATGTTACATGGGAAGTTCAAAATGGTAAAAAGGTATCATTCTGGGAAGATTCATGGGATGGACACTCTAAGCTAAGTAATATGGTGGGCCTGACAACAATTAAGGAAGAAAAAATCAGGGTTTGGGGTCTAAAGGTAAGTGACTACGATAATAATGTGTGGAATAATGGAGTTTAGAGGTGGAGATGGAAAAACCTAGATGAGCTTAATGCCCCTGAAGCGCAAAAGAAGGCCCTGAAGATGATCCTAAAGGCCAGGACCTTTCCCGCTGGCGAAGGGGAAGATGTTCTGAGATGGAATGCCTTAGTAGATGGTGAATATAAGGTGAAGATTGGATATAAGCTCAAGGAGAGGAGGGAGGAAGGAAAAATCTGGCCAAATACACTCCTATGGGGGAAAAATGTCCTACCGAAAGTCAGGGTGTTTACATGGTTAGCCACCCAGGGAAAGATATTAACACATGATAGGCTAATAAAGATAGGGTTCAGAGGCCCTAGTAGATGTATAATGTGCAAAAGTCAGGCAGAAACATCGACACATCTTTTGCTCACTTGTCCCTACACTGACTACTGTTGGAAATTCATACTCGGACTTCTAAATTACTCGACTCTGATATCTTCAAACCTCTGGGAGTGTCTCTCCATGTGGCCAAAAAAAATTCATAAGGGATTCTTCAACAACATATGGCAAATAGTACCATCCACAGTTTGCTGGGAAATCTGGAAGGAAAGAAATAGGTGTATCTTCCAAGAGCAATCAATGGGTAGAGAAAAGTTAGTAGGGCGTTTGGTTAAGGTAGTGATGGAATTAGTAAATAGTGCAGCAAAAAAGATAACCTTTACAAAAAAATGTGTTCTCCAATAGAGATATCGAACTTATTAACAAATTTGATGGATTATACATTCCTCCCATTGTAAGTTCGTTGGATGTGACTCAAAAGGATGAAATCAGATGTAGAATAGTATGGAAGAAACCGCTACCTAGTTGGATTAAGGTAAACTTCGACAGTGCCTCTACTAGTAATCCTGGAACGACCGACATAGGGTGTGTGGCAAGAGACTCTGAA
This sequence comes from Sequoiadendron giganteum, assembly GCA_007115665.2. Lineage (NCBI taxonomy): Eukaryota > Viridiplantae > Streptophyta > Pinopsida > Cupressales > Cupressaceae > Sequoiadendron > Sequoiadendron giganteum. The sequence goes on from CM021110.1 coordinate 155,908,681, forward strand.
GGAAGGGTGCTTGCCCTAAAGGCAGGAAGCATTGGACAAGCAACAAATAACATGGCAAAAATTAGGGTGGCCCTGAGCGGATTAATAATGGGGAAGTGTATCGAGGCAACGAAACTGCACCTAGAAGGGGACTCATTAATCATAGTAAACACCATCAAAAGTAACTTCACCCTGAACTGGCTATTGCAGTGTTGGTTGAGTCTGATTTGGACCCTTGTCTCATCCTTTGAGGAATTCCAAGTCTGCCATGTGTACCATGAAGGTAATACTATGGCAGACAGTTTGGCAAAAGTTGCGGTGACGGAGGCAGAGTACAGCCTGGGTAGAGACAACTAAGCCAGGGCCAAGTGAAGGGCCACATCAATATAAATACATAAAAAGTGGCGGTGTAAAATCCAAGAGGTGGTAGAATTAGCTTACCCCACGTACACATTGAAATCTGCAATCACTAAGCTAGGTATGCCTCGGGACTTGAGTAGCATCACATGTGGCAGGTAACCATCTTTTCAAAATTTAACCGACTGTCTCAAGGAAAATTGAAGTCACTTTAGGTTGGTGGCCTCGAGAATGCTAGATCGGAATTAAGGAGTCACTTGTGTGAAAGGATGATGCAATTAATTCATATCATAAAAGGAAAAAGTTGGCTATAAGAATGGGTAGCGTCGCAATAAAAGTCACAACTGGAAGAGTAGAAGAGAAGTATCTGGTGGAGTGTAGGTGGAGAAAAATAAAAGATGAATACACATGTGTTTCTAGAGACAACTACAACCATGGTGCCGTTTCAGGGAGAAGTGACGGATGTCAAGTTGCACAGAATCCTCTTGGTGAAGGACAAGCTGGTCATTCACGCAATGTGGGAGGTGCTAGGTTGGGAGTTTATTTGGTCATATCATAAGCATTGGCTGAATACTAACATTGTTGAGATGTTCTTAGCCCTTGCACTCTACAAGGGTATGGCAAAGCCAAGGATAAAGAACCTCTGTCAGCGATTGTTCAAACATATGTACTTGGGAGAAATTGATGCAGTATTGGATAATATTGATGAGTTAGGGCAAATACCCATGCCACAACACTACTACTTTCTCAAGAGATGAGGAGGGAGGATTTTCCCCAAATTTCCAATTTTGTCAATAGTAGAGCCAGAGGAACTGGAGGAGTGGTGTAGAGACATTGAAAAAAACATTAACTTCCTTCTCCATGCAACGAGCCTCCTTCCGCCAATGACAAAGGAGGAATTGGGCAACTACATGGCTCAAGAGGGTTTTGAAGCGGATAGCGATGAGGAGGATAGCAATTCGATGGTGACCCCAGTTCTACCAGATTCAGGAGAGGATTGGATAGAGGATGATGGATAGGACATGGAGGAGATTGCAAATGGCCCAACACACAAGAGATGCAAATTGGAATGCCTAGTTAAGTCTCACGCCGCCCATGTAAAATAGATGCGTAAAGAAGAGATGGATCGGGGCTTAGGACGAGAGGATTCAAGCCCCATCTTCAATTCTCTGCGTAGCCCCTGGAAGCCAAAAGGAAGGAAGGAAAGGAAACCATGAAGTGGGTTAGCAAGAAAAGTTGAAGTTTTTTTTTAAAGTTTATCAAATAGGGTAGTTTCAGATAGACTGGTAGGATTGATTTTTAAATTTGCTTGATACTGGGCCAACATGGCATCCTGAAGTTTGAACTTAGCCAAAAGGCATACAACTGTATTATTTTTTGATTGATAATATATGGTGCTAGCCATACCAGCTATTAACTTACCAAAAAAAAAAAAGTGGCAATGTGAAATAGTTTAAGATTTAATTTATATTTATATTTTAATTGTGTAAAATCAAATCCCTAAGATTATCTTTACATGCTAATTTATGCTAATTTATGGATGTGATTTAATTTAAGTTTTATTTTATTATTTTAATAGTGTGAATCCAAAATCTATAAAATAGCTAATTGATTTTTGTGAGTTTTTCTTTAGTAAAAGAATAAAAAATTACATACATAAATATAGAAAATTTATGTATGTATCTAGAAAAATTACTTTATTTAATTATATATATTTTAATATATAAACATTAAAAAAATAAAATATATTATATATATCCTATTAAATTGTAGAATATTATATTAGTAAAAGTAACATTTATTTATTTTAGAAAGATTTCATGAAATGACTTTATAAAGTTAAAAGTGAAAAATCATTCTAAAAAAATGTAAAAAAATTATTTACCTTGTTTTTCCCTACAAATTAGGTATAACACCCCAACCTTCTTAGCCAATTATGTTCAAGAGAAATAATTTTTACAATTTTAAAGTTAAATATTTAATATGTTCACTTTAAAAAGATTAAATTATATTTGAAGAGCATAAAATTTTAGTTTTTAATTGGTTCAAAAGCAACTTATTAATAACTAATTAACAAAAGGAGTTGAACTCATTGCAATACTATTTCCTACAACAAGTACTAAAAAAATATAATATGTAAATAACAAAGTATATCTAACAATTAATGGGGATATTTAATAGATTTGTAGAGGTGAAAAGAGTATATTTAATATATTTTTTTGTTATTTATTTTAGAATTATTTTGATCTTTGTATCTTATGTAGTAGTCTAGTGTTCACTTTGAAGATTTGGGTGTCAAAGATAGCATTCAATATCTAAACTAAACTTGATTCCCTATTCCCTAGTGGTCCAAACCTAGTCCTTAGCCTCATTGTTCCTAGTCTCACGACAAGACTGCTTAGAAAACCTTGATTCTTGATTAGAGTTGCTAAGGCAACGTTGACCTCCATTTTTCAAATTCAGATTTGATTATGGGCCTAAGCCAACATGATCCTCATTAATTGTTACCTATTGACTTATACACAAAATATTCAAATTTGAATGCTAGTGTATTGCATAAAAAGATAAATCCGTAGACAATTTATATCATGGGATCATTGCACATAATCATATTGAAACCAAGAACTCAAACATTTAGAGAAATAATTGTATCACCATCTAAATACATAAGAATAAATATATAGGCATTTGCATTCTGCATGACATGTCTTCAATCTTGTTTACATAATGTTAAATTAGTATATCACAATAAATTAGTATCACAAGACTAATTGACATCAAGAAAAATTATAAATTGCCTCACTCAATAGAAAGTTATAATGGTTCTTATAAGTGCCACATAGTTTAGATACATATAGGAAAACAAATTTAAATGAAAAACAATAATATTAAGTTGAGGGCCACAAGTATCGATGCAATTATATATTGCACCAACATGATGAAGCCATTGCTAGAGGATTGAGGGTGGATGCTTCAAAGGTTGCAATTGTAGAGGTATCTAGTCTGCCAAGAAATGGAGTTGAATTCCTTATCAGAGCAAATGCAGTAGCTACCAGGGATGAATTCAAGGAGCCTAGAGAAAACCTTGACTCACCATCACAAGGCACCAAGAGGTTGTCAATTCCATGGATATGGGCTTCTCTTGCCTCTTACATTGTTAAATATATCACTTGTGATGGTAGACAATCCCTTCTATTTACTATACATTTTAAGCTTTTGAGTCACCTTTATCACAGTAGACAAGTTAATGTACCTAATTTCCTCTATAATTTGTTAAAGGGAATGGGGTTTGAGTATGAAAGGAAAAAAGTGATTCAACTCTATCACATTACTATTTGGTTACCTTGTTAGTAAAGAGAAGCCTTAGGGTTCAGTACCCACATGTTTCTAGAGAGAGATTTTTGATCTATGAACACATTAACAATATTCTTGAGGAACTAATAGTCCCAAAAAACTTAGAGTCACCTATTGCTTCATTAAGGGAAATACCCCCTATCTCACTTGCTACTTCACCTATCCATAGTAGGGGAGAATCAAAGGATAAAAGTGTGCAAACATCACCACACGTAGCACCTGATCAACTTGCAACAAAAGAGGCTCGTGAAACCCCAACTTCTTCTATAATGTCAAAAACCAAAAGAAGAGAGGTGATTCTTCTTTTGCACCTTCAAAGGTGAAGAAAAAGAAGTCCACCTAGCCAAGGCATTCATATCACCTGAAAAGGAAAGGTTTCATGAGGGACCTAGTGTTAAGAAGCAAGAAGAAGAAGACATTGTGATAGTAGGGACTGATTCAGAGCTAAAGGACAATGTTTCTAAAAATGTGCATGTTCTCATGAAAAGAAAATGGTACATATCAATTACCTTTGAATCAAATTTAGAGGACATTTTTGTTGCAAATAAAACTAGGAAAACCACCCCAAATAGCCCTAACAATAAATGTTATGAGTACACTAGGGATGGTGATGAACAATTTTTAGAGAAAGATGTGTATCTATTTTTAGAAGAAAGAAATGTAAGGAAGTAATTACAAGAATAATTGGAAAGAATTAAAAAATTCGAAGAACTGGTGAGAACTTATGAACAAAGGGACAAGGAAAGAGAATTGAAAATTCAGGAGTTGGAGGAGAAATTGTATACTTATGGGCATGGGTCCAAACTAGACTTGCTTGCACAACTTGCAATTGTAAAATAAGGAAATAAAGAGATTGCAACTGAGAATAGAAGACCCCCTATTGTAAAAACTCCAACCCATCATACAACCATGTCTCTAGGTTACCATCTATGGAAAGTCACTCAAGAATTATCTCAACAGAAGGAGAATTGGAAGAAAGAAAAATAAACAATGGTTTAGAGCATGCCAGAGTTCTGGAGAGTAAAGACATTGAGTTGAAAAATTTAATAGTCAATCTTGAAGAATTAGCAAACAAGGTTGCTTAGATTGTTAGGTGCAAACCTCCTACTAGGACATATTCTTTATTCTTATATAAAAAATTCTTGAGTTATCAGTTTAGTAGATTGATCAATAATCTACTAATTGCAATGAGTAGTAAATTTGATTTTCTCAATATTTTTGTTGACACCACACTTGATGAACACGACCAATTATGTGAATTTTATTTACATAATTATGTTGTACTAGATGATACAGATTAGAACCCATTAATTTAATAGGGTGATTTAAAATTAGGACACTAGCTTTGTACTTGAGGAATGAAAGATAGAGGAGAGAGATTATGCAAGAATATGTTGAAAGGGAGAAGTCAATTGCCATTCCAATTAGAAAGGAATCCAAAACTCCCCCTGTGATCATAGAGGAATAGACAACAGTCCTATAGTACAAAGGTGTGGGCAAAAAAATCATGAATTTGAGGATCAGGGACTATGACTGAATGCAAAGATTGATTGTAGGACTTATCCATCATTGTTATTCATTTATGCAAGAAAGGTGGGACACCTTAACCCCTGAGTTGTATAGAAAAGAGCCACTATGTTTATATCTTTGTATGCATAATTGAAATAACACATAGGTACATGGATATTTCCAAAGAAAAACCACTTAAATGGTACCACTCACTTTCTAGCCACCAATGCTTCTCTACCCAGTGCCACATTAGACATGGGAAAAGAATGAGGAATCTGAGGATACCAAAATGGCCAGACTTGCATGCTATAGAAGATTTTATTTGAAACAGATCAGTGGAGTGAATATTGTTACAGATCTTAGGGAGATCACTTTGCCTTACAACTTTCAGTCCTAGTTGATTTTCTTGAGGAAAAGAAAATGGGTATTTGGGGGGAAATGATGATTCTAGCTATTAGTTAATTTTTTATGTTTTTACACATACTCATTGAAATTTCCAAACACTTATCTCATACATACTCCTAAACTTTACTATCTTTTATGCTCATTATATAAACCTAAAACTGATTTGAAGTATATGGAAATATGGTTATAATGTGATAATTATTGTATAATTGATGTGTGGATATGTATGAATTGCAATGACTATCTATGCTTAAGCTATATTTATTAGTATTGTGTAGTTTTTCTATAGACTAAATCTTTGCAGCTAAGGAGCTAGAGGAGGTAGACTCAATCCACAACAACTAGGGGGTGTAGCCTGCAGCCAAAGGAGTTTCTAGATAGTGATGTAGGGGAGGCTCCAAAATAAGTTGAGTGCAACAATTTCAGAAATGGAGGCACTTGTTGAAGATGATTGTGCATCATTATGGCATTTAATAAAGAAGATGAAGGATAAGAACTCTATTATAGTTAGGAGTCTAGCATGACTATTTCAATAGTCCATGTTTCTAATTCTTGTTGTAGCAGAGTCATAGTTCTATTTGGACTCTTCTTTCTTTTTCAGTTATGATTTAGTTGATCAAAATTTATCACACTTTGTTATGTAGGGAGTGGTAATTTATGATTTCAGTTTAGAGTCATTATTTCAATAAAATCCCTCGTGCCTATATGTATGCTTCGATGGTTAAGGGATAAGTCAAGTTGGTTAATTATTCAATTAGCAGATATAGCAAAAGATACTTTCAATTTCAATTCTTGCTTTTACACAGACAATGTTCATGATCTTATGAATAATATATTTTAGCAATATCTTAGATTGTGATATTCTAAGTTATGCAATGAATGGTTGTTCGTTATTGTCATGATTATGTTAACTTAGGGAGTTAGATTTGGGTTAAATTTTTGGAGATAGTCACTTGAGCAAGGGCCACTCAAGATAATTGTTCCCCACTTTATCTTTTATACATTTATTACTGTTAAAGTAGTTACTTCATGAGTGCATGTTGTTTAAATTAGATTATTTATGTAATGAATGAATCCTTGAAAAAATATTGTTTTACATTCATGGTTTAGTTTGCTTTAGCTTGTTGTACTCCAGAGTGTAGGTTTAATTAATAGTACTGGTTAATTTTAGGATTCATTTCTTGATAGTGAACTAGTCATAGTCTTTCGTTATAGGTACCCATAGCAATAGTGTCAGCATTACTTCTTTTACTATTATGCATTTAGTGATTTCTCAGCAAGTGTAAACACCTATGCTATGATTATTTAGGTATTCTTTAGTCTTTGGAAGCACATACAATGTCAACATCATCACAAGCTTATGAATAGCCTTGTTGATAACTTAATGAAGGTCTTTCCAAGGGTTTAGTGGACTATTTAGTTAAGTTTTCCTTTGTATTGTGTATCTTACACCAAGTCTATTAGAAATTAGTTGGTAGTCTACAAAGCTTGTAGTCTTTGACATCATCTAGGTAACAAACAAATATGAAAGGCTTGCTTTGTGGATTCATAGTCTTACATTTTTTATTGGAATGTGGGCTCATGCACTAGATCCAAACACTCAAAAGTGCTTAACTCATGGTTTTTGACTGGTCCAATATTGAAAAGGAGTTACCTCCTTCATAACTTTATGGGGAACATGGTTCTATATGTAACACACAATTAATGGATTCTACCCAAAAAGGTGGTGTCAAAGACTTGGAGTAAATCATACAATTAGCCATCTCTTTCAAGACCGATTCTTCTGTTGTGTAACTCCATTTTACTAAGGACTCTAGGGGATTGTATGTTGCAAATCAATGCCCTCTAAAGCACAATACTACACAAAACTGTGGTTGACATATTCCCCCCCATTATCTATACATAGAAATTTGATAGATTTTCTAGTTTGTTTCTACACAAAAGCCTTATACTCCAAGAATGAATCAAAGACTTTAGACTTGTATTTGAGAAAGTACATAATAGTGTACCTAGAGAAATCATCAATGAAAGTCAAAACATATCAGGCTCTACTGAAAGATGGTTATAGAAATGCTCCTTCCAAATCACTATGTACCAAGTCGAAAATATGTGAAGCTCTCCAAGATTTTCCTTTGTCAATCTTCTCTTTAGGATGATTTCCAAGAATGTAACCATGAAAAACACCTTTAGGAAACCAAACTATATGAAATCTTATAACCGTGTCCTGTTTGTTGAGCTGATGTAAGTAGCGATAGTTCATGTGGCCAAATTGTTGATGCCACAAGTCAATAACATCATTTTAATGAGTGATTAGAACAATCAAAGGAGGATCATGAACAAAGAGAGAGAACAAATAAAACCAAGACTGATGATGTTCTCTACCGATTAGAATTGTAGAATCATTATACATTTCATGAATCACCACTGAATCAGGAGTAAACTCAACTCTCTTGCATTTACCTGCATGAGTAATTTGATAGATGGGTAGATAGGAGATTAGTTGATAATGAGGGCACACAAAGAACAACTTGAAATATTCCACCCCTTATATCAACAAACCCTCTCCCACACACCTCAAGTGTAGTTTCATCACCCATCAAAATGGAAGGCATATAACATGGCTCCATAGATTCAATCTCATCTTCAATTGAAGCCGTGTGGTGTGAAGCACCCAATTCAAGAACCCATGTGGATGGTGGAGAAGCAACTCCTACAAGGGCCTTGCCCTTCCCTTTCCCCTTGTTGTTGTCTTTGGATTTGTGATAACCCTGTTCTCAACTTTTTTTGATGGAATCAAGAACATTGAGATTATTATTCTTAAGAGTGTGTGCCAAGTGATCAACTTGTTTCTTCAAACAGTTATGATCATCATGTCTTGATTTCTTACAATAGGCACATTTGACCCTCTCTTTCTTAGGCTTGTCACATTTTGAAGATGAGTTCTCATTACTTGCTTTTGGAGTAGTTGATTTTTTATTCTTCTTCTCATTGATATTCTTTTGTTTCTTATCCTTATTACTACTTTGTCCCCTTTTCTCATTTGTGCCAAGGTTGGCAGCTAAGGCATGTGACTTAGAAGTGTTAAGATTTCCCATCTAAATTAACTCATCCTGCTCTTGTATGAGAGGAGCAGCAAAATCATCCAAAGATGGCATCTTGAATTGAGACCCAAGTACATCCTTAGTGGCATAGGAGGTAGAAATAAACATTGAATATTTAGAACTTAGCTTTGAGAGAATACCTAGAATCAATTGTTCATATTTCTTAGTGATTCCACATTGTTGCAATTGAAGCCTTAGAGATTTCAATTTGGTGAAGAAATCCTGAATTGTGTTGAAGTTTCATGGATTTGAACTGATTAGTTCATTCTCCAACATATGACCCCTCATAGAATCTTGAGCGCTAAGAAGAGATTCTAGATTTTTCCATATTTCATTTGGAGTATTCAAAGATTCAATATGAAAGAGTAAATCATGATATACAAACACACACAATCCTCCATATGCTTTATCAATTTTTTTAAAACACTTAAGACTTATCTTCATCTTTAGTTGATTTAGTTTCTAGTCCCATTACTACTCTATGCAAACCAAGTCTTCTTAATTGAATATATATTTTTTATTTCCACTCAAAATAGTTGTATGGTGTTAAAGTAGGAATTTTTGTTGATGTCATGATAAACAAATGTAAAAGGAAATGCAAAAATAAAGTGAGCACAAGAATTCCAAGAACACCCCTACCCTTTTCACTGGTATCAAAGATCATCCCCCAAATATTATAAGGTGTGTGCTTTCTAATTTAGTGCATTTACAAAGCCTTTTCTAAGATACAATGCTCAATAGGCTCAAAATAGCCAAAATTACAAATTCTAATATAAAATGAGCATAAGAAAAAATCTAGAAAAAATAGCCTTATGGTTGTGTAGTGCTCTCCAAGAACTTTCCAATGCCTATTTGTTTATGAAAATTGGAGCATCGAGACGAAAGTTATGGCATGTTGAAGAAATTAGCACAAAACAATTTCAACTTGAAATATTTGGTACAAAATGGAAAAATTTCTTTTCAATACCTTTGTGGATGGAAAGTGCTCATCTCTAGCCTTTTGACAATATCTCGTTTTCCAAAAATGGACACCATGGCAAAAAGATGTTTTTTTTTTAAAATTAGTTTAATTTAGCCTGTAGTGACGGTTTTTTTAGCAAAAAAATGTATTACTTATGATTTTGTTTTCTGAAACATCTACTCACTTTGTGTAGACAATAAAAAAATTTGAAGAATATTTTGATTCTAAGAACAAAACCCAAAAATGGTTTTTTGATCCAACAAGCAGAAGATGAAAAAATGAAATTTATCTAACCTTCATCCTGTAGAAAAATGGACGCATGACGTTTTTTGGACAAAAATTTGTTCTAGATCTTCTCAATATATGAAAAATATAATGGATGCCCAGATGGATTTTTGACCCTGATAACAAAACCCAAAAATCATTTTTCTTACCAATGAGTGGAAGCAATATTTTTGAAGCAAAAATGAAAATGACTACAATAAAAAATTATTTGTCAAATCTCAGCTTCAAACCCCCATTTGCAACTATGTCAAATGCTCTCCAATTTGGGTAAAATAAAATCCAATCTTGACTTTCTCGAGCCTTTTGGATGCATTGGAATAGTTAAAAATGCTACTAGTATAACCAAAAATATTGCAATCACCCAGATCTCACAAAACATATATGCAATATGAAGATATTATTAGATATTTGCAAATCCTTTTTGATTCTCTAGATCATTCAAAATGCAAGAGAAGAGCATATGCGAATCTATAAGATCTTTACAAGAAAATTCAACCGCTCAATCAAGAATCTATGAACTTAGATTTCTCAAAACAAAAGCTCTGATGTCATGTTAGAAGTCTAAAATAGATTGAATAACTCAAGGAACTTTTTAAGATAAAATCAAAGTTACATAAACTAGAAAAACATAAGAATACAAACCAAGATTTTGAGAGTATGTAATGTTGATGTGACAATATTTCATTAAAAACTTCCAAGCTGAATCAATACATGAATGAATGCATGCAAGAGATTGCAAGAAGATGCAAATACAAGCTGGGTAGTGAGTTTATATAGAACTTAGGAGAGGAGGTAGGTGGCAAATCCAACCAATATGAATCAACAACAAAAAGTGGAGATGGACCACCAAAAGTGGAATGTGTTCCACCTTTTAAGGAAGGGGGCACCACATCACTTATCTCTTAGTAATAAACTCACTTTATTATGCAAAACAAGTTTAATTATGTGTAGGAAAAACCTAGGACCAAGGGAAAATAAATTAACCCACTACAAAAATAAAAACTTACACCAACAGGAGTAGACTTGTGACTCCAAGGTGAGTTTTTCCAAAATAATGTTTACCAATTCAACTAAATGCTTAGAAATAGATGGTTTCCAAACATGAAGCTAAACTAGTTGATGGGGTGAAAAACTTAAGTCTAAGAGATTTGTGTTAAGCTTTCAAGTTGCCATGTTTGATGGTTGATGTTTTGATGGTTTGATGTTGATTCTTTGATGCTTGATCCTAATTGAAAACCTAAAAGGTGTTTTTGACAAGATCAAGATGATAAAGAACATGAACTTTGTTTGTTGTTTTGAGTGATATCAATGAGAAAATATTGTTTATGTATTAATGAGAAATCAGTGATTGTTTGTAAGACAAATTAGATAATGTTTTGAAGGTTGTTATTTTCAAATTCTGGTAAGGGTGACACTCTTTTTTTCTACAAAGGCATTGGTATTTGTAAAGGTGTCATTGTTCGACAAAAGTGTCAAACAGTCCAAAGATAGGTGTCACTATACAAAACAAATTTATCCTAGAAAAATATGATGTGATGTGCAAAGGCATCGATTTGTAAATAGAAGTGTCATTTTGATAAAAACGAAAGCATTGGCTTGTGCAGCAATGTCACACTGTTCAAGAAAATACGTTGATCTATTTAGGAGATCTTAAAAAATGTAAGTTGAGCTAATTGTTTCATGTTTTGACTTTTGAAAAACAAAATATACAACATGTAAACTCTCAAATAGGTGTTTGGATGTTTTTCATGTGTTTTTCCACAAGAACACACTAATATGTGTCACAAGGTCTCCACATGAAAACACACCATAAAGTACAACCTATTTAGTAGTTTAGATCAGGTTTATCTTCTAAAAGTGGGTCCATTGATAAAATATCACACATAGAATGGGAAACTAGAGTATGTGCATGTACATTACACACCTCTTACCTTGAAAATAAAATTTCCTTGCAAAGAGTTTTGTCGGTTCAACTATGGTTGGTACATAGCAAGTAAATTCATGGAATGATGCTATACCATTACACCACTAATAGAAGAAGTTTGATAGTCTTAGGCCTCTTAAAACATAGTTTTGTAGTGGGTAGATCATCAGTGAACACTGTCGACTACATAGACATCTCCTTGAGGAACTAGAAAATTGGTCCCCTAGCAAAAGTCTAGTATGGTACATGCGCAGATCAAACTACAAATTTTTCTCTCATCCAATTTATATAGCACACCTGAAAATGATGCTTGAGGTCAAGCCCTTGAGTTATCCATAATGATGTCTCAAGGAAGGCATCCTACTTAAAAAAGGGAAGGATTCTTATTACTATTTCTCTTCACCCAAGATCACACTAGGTGCGAGGGGAGAGGATATGTAGCAACTTCCTTTCACTAATAATGAGCATAAAATGTAAGTTCAAGATGTTTCTCTTCACCGAAGATTGCACTAGGTGTAAGGGGATATGATATGCATCAAGAAATCACCAAGAATGGTAGACAAAGAATACATATTCATTTAAAGTGTGCACCAAAGTAAATGTTTGGTTCATTTTAAAGCCAAAAAAAAGATAAGGATTGTTGCTCATTTTAAGCCCAAAATAGAAATGAGTTCATTTTAAGCCCAAAGAAAGATGAAGGTTGTAGGGTTCAATTTTATACACCAATATAAAATGTGAATATACTTTAATACATTAATTGAAATAGCTCTAAGATTATTTCCATTGAAAAAGTGTTAATAAAAACCTTTTCAAATTATTCATTTCCATGCTTCATTCCTTCAAATTATTGTTAATAAAACAAGTTTTAATAAAACACTCTTCAATTTGATCCATGCTTCGTGAAGTTCCCTATAAATGTTAGCCTCAAAAACTAGAAAATAAACAACAACAAACAATTAAGGTTAGATAAAAAAGAAAATAGAAATCAGATGCAACCCTAAAAATTAAGCTATTTGATCTACTTGCAAAGGTGTCAATCTAATTTTCAAATGTGTTTCTCTGTTAGAAAAAAAGAATCACTCTATCAGATAGATTCGTTGATCTAGTTATTTATAGAGATTTCAATAAATTGTAGAAGCGTCATTATTTGCGTATGCATCGACATGTAACCTGCAAGTAGAAAATGAAAAGATGTTAGGAAAATGTGTCACTATTTTCAAAGGCATGAGCCTTTAACTTGCAAAGGCGTTGCTATTTACAAAAGTGTCAGTCCGTTTAGTTGCATATGCATCGCTCTGCCTTTTAAACCTGCAATTTCTTAAAAACTCAAACAAAAAATAGTTAGCTAGGGACGTGGGTCCCATCGAGTGTGTCAAAATGTGAACATGGAAGATTAATAAGATCATATGCAATTGAATTAGCCAAGAAAAAAAAAATTCAAGTCATATTCCAATGAAATTCTTCACAATTACTAACAAAGCTTAATGAAAACGTGAAATATCAAAGTAATTCAATTCAAAACCCTAATTAGCGAATGCAAACCTCAATCTCATTGGGGGATTAGTGATGAATTTTATGTGGAGTGTTTAACTTCAAGCCTAATCCATGGCGAGTTTGTACAAAAGCCTTGATAAAGGTTGATAATGGTGAGGTTGATTCACAAATTGATCTCAAAAGTGAGTGTAAATTTTGGTATAGTTTGGTTACTTGAATGCTTGTGAATATGAAATCATGTAAAATGGAGAATATTTATAGATTTTGGAATGAATCAATGGTTAAGATTGAATTCATTAATCAAAGGATAAAATTGAAAGAGAGAAGATGACATGGATCAAAGATCAAATCAAGGGTTGATAATGCATAATATCGTCGATCAAGGATTTTAATCAAAGGTCCAAATTGCTTAAGACAATAAGAAATCCCTTAATTTTAGGAGCATGTGGAAGATGTTTCCACGTGGAGGGAAATATTTGAATTTAAAAAAGAGGAATATTCCATGAGAATATTCTTTGAATGATTGGTGGAAATTATCCAATCAAACAATTTAGAAATTATTTAATTGTGCAAGTGGAGAAAATTAAAGACTTTAATTAAACAATTAGAAATTATTTAATCAAAGAGGATTTATGACATTTAATTAAATAACTTTCATTATTTAATAAAAACAGAATAAAATTAGTGTGAAAGTGATGAATTAATCAAATAAAATTAATTATTCGATTAATAAGAGAAAATAGTGAATTTAATTAAAAATTTGACATTATTTAATTAAATAGATGAAATATGTGAATTAGAAGAGAAACAATGTTACGAATCGAAATATCAGTGTGTGATACAATCATGATATTTTTAGGTGTCTACAATTACATCAACAATAGTAAGTAATCAAACAAAGAAAGCTCGTCTCAATAGAAAGACAATTCAAGCATTCTGAATAAATAAATAAACTTTATTGAGAGTTGATGGAAGGCACCAAAGAATTAAGGACACTGATGACGATAAATTATGGGCATTCTCTGGTAGACTACAATGAAAATATAAACTAATTGTTGAAGTATTGAAATACCTGATTGAAGATTTTTTGAAGAATAACATAAGGGTATCTACGAATCAAAGAGATTTGATAAGAAGGAGAATTGGTAGCTGAAATCGAGAGCCATGTCCAAAGATTTTTTTGGATATGATAAAACATAATTTTTTGTTAAATTTCTAGAGGTGTATCCCCAAGTTAAATTTTGTCAAAGATTTTTTGAAATGCTAAAACCTTTTTATGTCAAAATAAATCACACATGCACTACTTGTTGTTATAGAGTACATATAGAGTTTTCTAACATTTTTTTTATGTTTATCAATGTATATGTTTAGATTTGTATACTAACAATGTTTTGTAGGACTGTGGCATACATACCCCATCTACATTTTCAAGAGATTTCATATCAACAATTTTATGTGAAAGAGAGGAAGGTGAATTATTATATAATAAATTATGCTTGGATGGCACATGTCAGTATTGTGGTGGCTTGCAACGTATGTCAATTTGTAAAAATATTGAAAGTACACATGGGACTAGAAATGAACTAGTAGAATTTAGCAAGTATAGACAAAGGCCTACAATACAAAAGACAGTGAAGAAGCAAAAAGGTGTGATTTGGTTATTGAAAAGATTCAGGAGTGTATCGATTCATGTCTATATTTCATTATATTATAGTGTATGAGTAGGCAAGGCATACCCATAGAGCTTGATGGTTGGACTTGCAATTCAAGTTATACAAGAACACATTTTCACTTGTTAGTGTAGTCACCTAAAATTGATCAAATCTTGTGATATTCACATTTGACATCTTACAACACATTTTATTCTAAACCTCACATAACCCCTTTCATCATCCCTATTATTTAATCTCTAGCCAATTAATTAGATAAATTATATTTATTTAATTAATCCATTTATCCTTTAACCAATTAATTGAATAAATTTTATTTATTTAATTAATCCACATTCCCCAAATAATTTAAATAAATGAAATCTTTGTTTAAATTAATCCTTATCATCTCACATCTCTTATAATTTAAATAATTCTAAATTATTTATAATATTTTCCTAAATGACTCGATTCACTTTCTAAATCATCTCTCAAGATGACTTCATCACTTTCCAAATCATCTTGTAAGTTAACTTGATCCCCTTTCCATTCTCATCTTTAGTTAACTTGATCCACCTTCCATTTCTTCTCCCAAGTTGCACAATCAACTTTCTAATTCCACTACTGCTCATAAAAAGGAAGGTTTTATCCCTTCATCCTCCCATATTCACCTATAAATTAACCCACAACCAATACATTTGCATGGATGAGCTTTCAAGTATCCATACTCTTTCGAATTGTCTCTACAATCTTTCATCCATCATCTTTCATCTTCATCTTAGTGTTATGTTGTTGCAACAGTGAGAAAACAACATTACTCCATAAACAATCTTTTTAAATCTTGCATTCTCATGTGAGGTTGAGAAGAGCAATGGATATCAATCAGGCTTAGCATGAAGATCCCTTTGCATCCGCTTGTTATTTTGATTTTCATGCTTGCCCGTACTCTATTGTGCTAGTTAAGGTTTGATATCTTATTTTAGTTTTATATCTAATTTTCCCTAACTACATTGGTGAACCCAATGTGAATCATTTGATCTAGCTTGTTTTTTTGTAGGTTTTATTAACTTTTTGTTGCATATCTGCCATTTTTTGGACAAAACCCTAGGTTTTACAGATTTATTCATATCTTCCAAACGGCTTCATTTTTTCTACAAGATTTTTAAAAAATCTTGTGCATCATCTCAGGAGGCTATAGTAAAACAATTGCAGGGTTTTAACCATTTTTGTAGGATTTATCATGATTTTATGTTTTTTCATAAAATTGACTTTCTAGGCATGAATTAGTGAATTTTCCAAAAAAAATTTACATTTCTGGAAATCTCTTGAAATTTTAATAGGGGTCTATGTTTTAAAAATTTAATTTAGAGGTTAAATATAATGCGAAAAAGTTTGATCTTTATTTTTTGTAGGTTTTTCAAAAATCCGCATTTCTAGGTGCAAAACAGGGAATTTTTTTGACTTCTTTACAGTTTTGAAAATCACACAAAAAATTAGCAAGGGTATCTTCTTTAATTTTGTATTTTTCAGATCAATAATGTCTTCAAATAATCAAATCTAATCCAGCTATGTTAAAAACATGCATTTGAAATTACAATTTTTCTTGTCTGATGAGCTTTTTTTTACGGCTGCATTATAATATCATTTTCTGATTTATCGGTGAATCTAAGGAGATGGAAAAGCATTGGAACCAAAATCTATAGTATATTTAAGGATGAAATAATTAGGTGCACACATTCCATCTTTCATCTCTAATCATTGCTTGTCAACACACTTCGATTTGGGGCTTAAAAAGAACAACTTGTTTGATCACACACTTGGATTTTGGGCCTAAAAAGAACATCTTGTTTTTTTTCACATCATTGAAATTTGGTTAAAATGAACAACTTTCGTCTTACACATTTGGCTTTGGGATCTAAAAAGAACAAGTGTTTGAACTGTTGTACACACATTTCAATTTTCTAAAAGAAAATTAACAACTGTGAGCGTGAATCAAGTGTGTGTGTGATTAAAAACACCTCACTTGGTTCACTTTTGTCATACCCTTCTTAGGAGGCCTTCTTGAAGCACACACCACTCCAAGGGATGACCTTAATTGAGGTGTGAATTTAAATACACACTTCTTTGGGAGTTAAAATCTTGTCACTCTTGGCTAAGCCCCAAAGAAATTTATACTTTTGGGAAGTGAAGGTGAAGGGTGGGTTACCCCTTTCTCCCGGCTGTGTGGTAGGATTTTTTTTCAAATCATCGCTAGTCAACCTTGTACATCCTATCTTAAGAACTAATTGGCCATACCCACTTGACTAGTTCTAGGACTTTTTGGTGTGTCTTCCTCAAGTGTGTGCTTAATCATCACATTCATAATTTTAAATTCAAAATTTATTATGTGTCTTGCGTGTGTGATTCATGTGTGTACATGTTTAATCATTTGTTTGTGAATTTCCATATCAAGCTATAAACACCAACACATAAACATATCATTCTAATCATCCTAATTATCCTCTTTATAATTACTTTCCTATCAATTTGATCCTAATCAATCCAAGTCATCCAATATAATCATTCCACATCGTCATCATCACCCTAATCCTAGTGAAGAACTTGCTAAAATGGTCCTAATCCTTAATAACCCTAGTCACAAGCCCAATTTCATACTTCGAGGAGCCCCTTCACCTAATCATGAAGATAATCCAAAACCATATATCCTTTGAGGTGGGTCAAACTTTGCTCCTAGTGATGATGAGAACTTTGTAGAAATATTAGGTCATCTTAATGATAGTTTGGAATCATACACCACTCCATCTACTAGTCTGCCATCATCATCTAATAAAATTTCTATCTCAAAGCATACTAATCCTACACCAACACCGCCATCCAATTTCCCAAGCTCTAATCCATCAACCAAAGAATCCTTTGACGATTTTCTCAAAAAGACTACTAGCACAGAATAGACCATCCCAATGTCAAGCACCCATTAATGAGATTACCAAAGAACCTTTGAATACCATTCCTATTCCTCAAACTCCATCATGTGGTCCATAATCTATTGTCTTATATTTCTAAGTCAAAGTACATTATGCCCTCATGTTATTGATCATAAAGAGCATACCAAGCCTCTTCTAGAATCTTCCACTTTTATTTCCACTCAAATCCAACTATGTCAAGAGCATTATTCTAAGCATGAGGAAACATTAACCTCTCATTCTAATCAAGATCTAGGCCATTCTAATGATCCCACTCATGACATACTTGGTCCTATTCATGATGAAGCTTCCCTTTATGATCTAGATCCTGCCTATGATCAAGAAGGCCATGATGATCCTCTTAGCCAACTCTGTGCATTCCATGGTCAAGAGCCTATCGCTTCACCTATCCATGAGCAAGAAACCTCCATTGCTCCTATCCACCCACTACCTAGTCCTATCCATAATCCTTCATTATCCACTTGTCATGCTGAGACACATGCCTCCCAAGAAAATGTAGAAGATCAAATGAATAGTGTGGATCTAAATGAACAAAATCAAGATCCTAATGATCCTTACACATCCATTATCAACCCCATTTCAATTCCACAAAAATTTCCTATTTGTCTATCCACCTTTATTCATGATTTTACCTCCACGGGAAAGCAACAACCATTATCCTACACTTCATCTTCTCTGTCAAATAATGAACTCAAGTCTAGTATCCAAACTACACCTAGTCCCATTGTCCATCGCATAGTCCAAAACATGAACTACAAAGGTAAAGTCTTAGGCCTTCATGAACAAGGTATTTTGGACCCAATCCATGTTAAAGTCTCTCCATGCTCATATGACCTTGGATACACACCCCAAGGTAAACAATCTAAATATTTTGGTACTTCCTCCATCCATCATAAGTCCTCTTTCCATCGTAAGCCCTATCATATACCCAGAACAAATGTTTCTATTTCATCTCCATTATCCTACAAATGTCAAAATCATGCGACCATACACCTTCCACCATCCACTTTACCTCCACTTCTTCCAACTCCTAATACCCCTCCATCTAATCTACCTCCACTACTCCCAACACCTAATATCCCTTTCCTCCAATCCCCCTATCCATTTATCCATAAATCTTCTAAAAATCCTAATCATGACCAACAAATGCACACATTGTCTAAACATAAAGCTTCCACTCATTTCACCAAACCCAAAGGATTCCAAAATAAAAATTTAGATGCCTCTACACATAAAGTTAAAAATCCTAAAGGTCATACTTCCTTAAGATACAATTAAAAAAATTCAAAGTCAAGTACATCTAAAAATCTATATAAGCCCATACCTCCAAAAGAAAAGGCCAAAATTAAAATGGTTTGGGTCCCTAAGAAAAAGGAAAGCAAGTAAAACGAGGCATCTACATCACAAAAATCCCAACCATCTACTTCCACCCCACATTCTCATTCCATTCAAAAGTCTCAAATTCCTAAGTCCCACCAGAAAAATAAAACTCATAGAAATATTGTCTATGTGGGTACCTAAATCATTGCATCAAATATCTCCTAAGAAAACATTTCCATTTCTTCCTACACCACCTTTCCATCAAAAACTTCAAATTTTAACATAGTGTGTGTAATCGTTGGTCATGATTTCATTCCCACATACCTCCATCTCCCCATCCTTCAATTACTATCCTACATATATTCTCAATCACCTTCCTATGGTCTATGCTTTTTCATTAACCTTTCATTTGTCCTTTTTCATAATTCCTATACAATCCACATCATAATCCACTATTCCCCATCCATCCTTGTATAAGTCTTTCATAATCTGCCATCTACCTAATCTATCTCACACTCGTGCAATTCCTTACCGACATCTATGAGCACACTTGACATGGTGCATATGATGGCATCCATCTAGTAGGACTATCACCTTTCATGGAACTAGATACTTGAGTCTCTCCTATGTTTCTCCTATTCAAAAAAAAAATCAAAATGAAAATTAAAAAAAAAACAAAGAAAAATAAAAAAAAGTAAAGAGAAATCCCTTCATCCAATGGTGAAAACTTGGTAAACAGACACCCTAGATAACTACCTGTATCAACATGAATTTTCACCCCTAACGCAAATTCCCTTTTATCCCTTAACACTTTAGAAAATCAAAAGCGGAGGTTTAATTCCACTTAAGCCCGTTGCCTGCATTCCACTTGGCACTTGCTTTGTGTGTCGGTGGGGGCATTTCTATCAAGGATGACCGTGCAATGTGCAGATGTTCACGTGGGACACTTACGTCCTTGGTAGATTCCAGTAGCTAGAGACTATAGAGGCATTACATTCTCGATTGAAAGTCGAAGAGTAACGTCCCTCTTCGGTTGGTTGATGCGAATATGGCCGTTTTTTATCAATCTCTTCATAATCTTCACTCTTCCATCCATAGCATTTTTCAAGCAGAAGTTTGAGAGAAGTTTTGCAAGATCATTTGAGCATTTTCTCCACCATTTGCATTTATTTCCAAGATTTTTAGCAACACCATTCACTCCATTGCAGAAATCCACTACTCCATCACTCCAACAAGGCGAGTATGAGACAAACACAGTGGAAACAGAGGCTTGAGTCCCTTTTGTTCACTCCTCCATGAGCCTTGAGTGCTTTGGACGAAGGCGGTAAGCTCCTACAATCTCTCCTCTTTATTTCAATTGAGTAAGCATGTACTGCTTGTAGTTTCTTTTCTTTATCATTTATCTCTACTATTCCAAACTTGGTTGTCTATGGAGGTGGAAACACCAAAACGAGGGTTTGACTAAGGAAAGCCCCAATAATTTCTCCCTTTATTGTGTGTAAGTGGAGAGAACTTGGAGCAAGCTGGCAAGGAGAGCATTGTACGAGATCATCTTCATGACCTTGGTGGTAACACATTTATTTTATTGTATTTGTATCTTCATTTCTCTTTACTTAGTATCATTCTATAACTTTAAACATCTCTAGACTAGGTTGATAGTCTCCCTTTCATAGTTAGAGTTATGTCTTTCAGATTCTTTGGTCGTACGGATGCCAATGCACCTGTGAGACGCCAACGCATTGCGCTATTGTCCTTGAACTATGCTTTCATCCTCCAACAAAGAGCTACCTAAGACATGAATCTGACTCTAAAGGATGACTCATCTAGTCTCCTTCCAACATTCGGGATTGCAGAGCAATTGAAGGACGCATAATCCTCATCATTCCCATCCTCGTCATCCTAACTATCCTTTAAAATGAGGTGAGTTAGGGAAGCCTTTCCTCTCTTGGCCTTTTGTGACCTGGGGCCTTATAGTGGGTGGTCCCCTTCCCTCACATTTTTGGTGAACTCGACGTGAATCAACATCTATCCATTTGTCGGAATCCCAAACTTTTTCTCATACACCTCTTAGTCATTGTACCCTGGTGTGTTGTGAAATTTTATGAGCTTCACAACCCAGTCTACAACCTCTTGGCATATTGTTAGAATAATTTTGTGACACCTTTCGATGGACAAGATGAATTTCTCCTCTAACTTCACTACCGACCTTTTCTCTAGTTTTTTGGTTTGTCTGTCTGTAGAGGAGCACGTATTGCGAGGTGAACCTAGGTTTCTTGATGAAACCAATCACATCCTAACTCCTCCTACATCGCCGAACTCTTCATCTATAGATGAGAATGAGGTCATCTGTATCCCTTTTGAGTACGTTGTTATTCTTGATAAAGGGTTGGGTGCATTGGAAAATCACCTGGAAGGCAACCCAAAGCTGGATAGGGTTGCTAAGGTGATTAATGAGATAAGATACATGGTGGAAAAAGATCAGATAGGTGTGGAACTCTTGGCTAGTCTTTCCAACCTAGTCGAAGCATGTCCCCCCTTGAGCTTTGGTCGCTTGATATGAGGTGGCCTCTTCGAGGAACGTGAGAGACAGTTGGAGATGTCAATGCCTCTTATATCCGTGTATATGGCTGAAAAATTCCCCTCGATCAATATACCCTCTACTTCTAAAAGTTTAGATATTGTCAAAGTAAACAAAAACCCTTTGGGTTTCCACTTCACCCCTTTCATCACCTCTGGTGGTGGAGGATTTCGTGGAATGATGGGCGGAGGCTTTGGTGGCGGGAATTTAAAAAGTGGAGGCGGAATTAGCGAAGGTGGTGCCGATGGAAGTTATGGTGGTGGGTTCAGCTTTGGCAGTGGCTCCGGTGAAATTCACACCGATGATGGTGGTATCGATGGTGACTCTGGTGATGGCCACGGTGGTGGCACCAATAGAGGTCACACTAGTGGCAGTGGTATTGGTGGTGGTTCTGGCGGTAGTCACGATGATGGCTCTGGTAGTGGTTCTTGTGGTCCTATGTCTTCTAACGACCCTATTATGAATAACCTTCTTTAGAAAATGGGGAAGATGCAGAACTAGTTGGAAAACCTTTCCCAGTCCTTGGCCCAGCCTATCTTCCAGCCCTTCTTCCAACACAGCCCGTTGTCGGTAGTGATCCTAAACACTCCTTTCCCGCAAGGGATGGAGATTCCAAAATTTGAGAAATATGGTGGTAAAGGGGAACCACAAACACATGTGTCCGCCTTTAACGCCTTGTGCACAGATTTCTTCCATCATGATGCATTGATGGCTAAACTATTTCCTCGATCCCTCAAAGATACAACACTGGATTGGTACTATTCTTTGCTTGATAATTCCATCTTCACATTCAATCGGCTTGTGAACCAATTCTTGCGATAGTTCCAAGCCAATATTAGAACAAAGATGACCTTCTCAAACCTTGTTAGATGAAAACAAGGGGACAACAAGAAGATTACAAACTTTATAGCACGGTACCAAGCACTCTTCTCACAGATCTCGTATCTGTTACTCAATTCTAATGTACAGAAGGTCTTCATAGGGAACTTACAAAGGCCTTGGCAAGAGAAGTTCGCCTTCATGAAGTATCCTTCTTGTGCACACTTGTGTGCGGCTCTACAAGAGTACCAACAAATGGTGGTTCAGTTCGGGGGTCCCCCCTCACGCTCTCATTTTGAGGGAAGATCTATTGTATCGATCTCGGGAAGAGGTAAAATTGTCATGAATGTAGTAGCTGATGTGGATAACAACAGCCTTAGATGCGACCAAAATTTTATGAAGGTGTCGAAATCCTATTCTTCCATCTTGCAAAAGTTGGTGACAGATAAGATCCTTACCCTACCACCTCCTAAACTAGTTAGAGAACCATACCCTGGCTGGTATGAGGAAAACACTAATTTTCAGTAACATCGAGTTAACGAACATCATACCGAACGTTGTATGCGCCTGTGTCATGAGATACATGACCGCATCGAGGACGGTAGTATCCGTCTTGATGGGGTAAAACAAAACATGAAAAAATTAGTGGTGAAAGCTAACAGTGAATTGCATATATACATAGACCCATTTCTATCACATTCTACTAACATGATCATTGATCCCACTGATTTTGCCTCTCACCTTGAGGTGTATGTTAGCATGGTTACTGTAGACATGGAAAATTGACCAACGCACTCGATCTTGATTACTAACATTTAGTTCTTCCTGAATCATACTGTTAGCTTATCATCACTTTCCATCTCTTAATTAGATAAATCATTATTTATTTAATTAGGTCTTTCTCCCCTGTTGATTAAATTAATCAATTTAGTTTAATTAATCCTTTATCTCTATTCATTTAAATAATTTATTTTATTTAAATTAAAACTCTAAAGTCCTCTTATTAAATTGAATAAATTAAACCTTATTTGATTTAATCTAACATTATCCCCTTTCGTTAAATAAATCAAAACATTTATTTAATTAATTAAACCCTTCCTCTCAATTTGATTTAAATCAATTCATAAATTTAAATCTAAATTCTCACATCTCCTAATTCCTCATTAAATTAATTAACCCATGATTAATTTAATCTTAATCTATGTCACATTCTCTAGAGAATGCAACTTGTAGAATAAATCAATTACTTTGATTTATCAAATCTCCTATTTTCCCTCACATGGCATAAAAGAGGAATATTCCCTCAAATTTGAATTCAAATTCAAGTGGACTTGGTCCTTCCAACAAGACATTTATTTCACCTTACAAGTCCTTTTGCCTTGAGCCAAGTGGCCATAAATCCATTTTCTTCCCTCTCCAACAAGTCATTTCACTATTTTGAAATTCTACCTAATGTCATTTATTGGCACTTTGATAAAAACTTGTACAACCATCAACCATTCACATCTTGACAAGTGGCACTTGGCCATTGGGTGTTGAATGATCCCGCATTGCTCAATTTCACTCATTTTTCCAACTTGGAAATCTATAAATGAGAGACTCTTCCTCTCATTCTATCATCCACAACTTGAGTAAACTTACTATACTCAACTTTATCCTCAAGCACATCTATTTTCATCCATTTCATCAAGATTTTAGCTAGGTTATGCAAATTTTTCATGGAGATTGATTGAATCTTCATCAAAGTGGATCACTAATCAACATTGCAACAAAGGAGTTGGGAAAGGGCCAATTTATACACATAATTGGCACCAATTCACCCATGGGATTGAGTGTTTACATGCTTATATAGGATTTTAATTACTTTTTATGCTTTGTTCTTCATTTATTCCTATTTTAAGTATTGTAGATGAATTTCATGGGGAATCTTGATTCTCACTTGCATATGAACTTACTAATGTGTTTTTTTCTTGTATTCGTGCAGGTATAGGATTGGGGTTCACATTTTGGGTTATAAGGAGGGTTGATTTGGAGAAATTCATCACGTTTTTCCAAAAATCCATGGTTTTTTTAGATTTTTTGTGCCTACAGGAAATTGCACCGCTCAGTCCAGCGACGCCATATTGCACCGCTATTAGTCAAGCGACGCTCTATCACACTGCTCCCAACTCCAAACTCCACCACTGGAATCTTCCTGCCCATAAATTTAGATTTCCAAACTACATCGTTGGGTTGAAATAGCGTCGCCTTTGCGCTCTTTGTCTTGCTACAAAGCGCCGTTCTCAGTCATCAACAACGCTATATTGCACCACTAGAGTTTCTAAACTCCACTGCATTTTCTAACTGCGGCGCTAGGTGACAGTAAAAAGTTCAAATTTAATTTTTGTTGGACATGTGCATTTTTTTTTTCAACTTTGTGAACTATTAACCTGTTTGTTGTCTCTGTATCTCCTGGTTTTGATCATTTTGCAGGTTAGGGCAAGGAGGAAAGCAAGGTGGAAGGCTACACTATGACAACATTCTCATCTTATACCAATTGTTTTTAAATAATTTAGTGTTGTTTAACACTCTTAGAGAGTTCTCAATCTCTCTTAAGAAATTTGTTATCTTTCATGCTTTAGGAAACACTAAATTTCCTTTTGGGCTCTAAAAAGAACAATACATTTTTTTTCAAATTTTGCAAAAAAAGGCCTTAAAAAGAACTTTAGAACAATTTACTAGATTTGGTTTAAGGTTTAACAATTGAACAAGGAAAATCCCACATTTGATTTGGTGCTATAAAAAGAATTCACTTTTGCTTTGTGGCCTTAAAATGAACAAGTGTTATTTTTTTTAATAATTTTTTACTCAAAGTAATATCATCAAAAGGACGTATGTGCTTCTCTCACGCCTCATAATGATCTTGAGAATCAAAATCTCTTTTGGTGATCTTAAGTTCAGTAAAGTAATTACCACCACATTTCATTTTGGGATTAAAATTGAACCAATCTTGCGAGTGTTCTCCCCTTTTTTTTCAATGAAGGTCGATTGAACAACGGGATATGCTTGCTTGATTTTTTTTATCTTATCGGGCCTGCCTTGTGGGGAAAAGTAATCACCCAAGGGAACAACCCAACCAGAAACACGCTAAAGCCAAGCAACTTCCACTTGGGATAAAAGTGTGGATATTGAAACAAAGGCCAATATCACGAGGATTATTCCGATGAGAAGGGCAACAATGGTCTATTGTCATACTAGATAGTCCCCCATGAATGAAATTCCCACATTAAAACCCCTTGTTTAGCGAAGGACAAAATCCTATCTATTTTTTGGTGCAAAAGGTCATGTCCTTTGAAGCCGCCCCACGTATACATGTGGTTATGTTGTAGAAATGAAAAGTATGTCATGGGAGATTCATGGGTACTGATACTTGATTGACCTGAGAAGCAAGTGCACTGTAAGGGGGATTCAGTGTGGTCAAGCATCTAATCATCCACACTGAATATGCACAGCTGGATTTGTCCAAGTGGGAACCCAACAAATATTGTCTTTTCAACCTAGGGATTGTACATGTTCTTGAAACCAAAACACTTTGCTTGAATCTAAAACATTGGGAAACAAACATTCACAAAAGCTTCAAAATTTCAAACCCTTTGGAGGAGACAAATACCCTTGACGAATCCATGTGCTCTTTCTTACCCTAGGGATTCCATCCTTATAGGTTTCTAAGTGCTTTGGTTTAATCATCATTTGTTTTCACTAAAGTCAACCTAGGAAACTATGCTCTTGAAACCTTAATTTTCACTAATGGACCTTGTGGAATGAAAAGGAATTGAGGCATAGACATTTAGTTTGAAATCATAATTGCTTTGGATAAAAGGAACTCATTAAGCAAAGATAAGGATAATTGGACCTCGCATGTGTTCTCTCAAATGATTTACCGTAAAATTAAAGTCCAAAAACCAAGGTTCAAGAAGCTTAGTCCAAAAGCTTGTGAAGAGAATCTTTCTATGCTTCTTCAAGTTAGAGAAAGATTGGTATATAATTTCTACAAGAAGGCTTCAAAGAACAACCCAAGTTTGTATGAGTTCTATTATCAATAGAATCCAACTCTTTTTCAAAGGTTTGCTTTTCTCACATAGGAAGTATGACATGTTCTTCAATACTAAGATTTTGTAAGAAAGAGTCTTGTCTAGGTCTTGTCTAGGATCAAAATCATCACTCTCATCCATCCCTCCATCATCAAAACCAAATGTCATCTCACTAACAAACTCTTGAGAACTTTGAAACATCATTCATGCTAAACTTAGAGGCAAAATTGACATCACCTTGTTTGACTTAACACACTTAGTCAAATTATCAATCATCTTGAGTGAATTTACCTCTAGGATAACACAGATTCCTAAGGTCTACAAGTTCAAAACCACTTTGATTGGCTTAACACACTTAGTCAAATCATTCTTGTGCACAAGTTTTCTCTAGGATAACACAACTTCCTAGGGTTTACAAGTTCGTTATCATCTTGTTTGGTTTAATACACCTAGTCAAAATCAAATCAATTCAAGCCCTAAAAAGTTTAGCATCCCCCCCCAAGGTCCTTCAAGAGTTTCATTCATCCGCATCATCCATCTCCCATTGAACTCATCCCCATCATCACTTTTGATCCTTATAATTTCCTAGTTCTTCTCCTTTTTTATGCCTAGGATTAAGATCAAACGATCTCTATTTTATGGTTCAAACGAGATCACAACACAAGAGGAACATGAAGATCACTAAAGAAACATCAAATTCAAGTGACCTAAGTCAAACGGCTCCTGAAATAAACCCCGCAGGATCAAGCAACCCTCCAAACAACTTCCTCTCTGCCATCAAAAAACCCTCAAGAGGTGGGCCATGTAGAGGACATCACTTATGATGACTTTGGAATGATGCAAGAGGAAATAACTAAAATGGTTAAGAATCCTGCGAATCATAGAATCCTCAACGCCATGTTGAAACTTAATCCCTCTCTATATATACATGCGTTAACAAAAGAAGGGGCTAAGCTCCCTTCTGAATTTGATTTGAGTACCAATATAGAAAGGCCTCTTGCGACCATAGCCCCAATATCACTTCCAAACATCACTCAGGATATTTGATGAGCTCGAAATATGCTCATAATTTGAATATTATGATGTATTTTTAATACCCTTACTCTTTTGCTGATGGTTGTTTAAACTCTTTTATTAAAGACTTTTTATCTAAAATTGGGTAGTATCCTGTAGCAACACATTCCTATATTCCTGTAGCTTAACATCTCTGTGTGTCTGTATTTATTGCCCTGTTTGACCTCCCGAATGACTGATATAATGCATGTGGTTTTTGGATAATGAAATGGATTTAATGTGTGATTAATGAATGTGTATCGTGTTATTATGTGTGTGCTTTCTTTCACTTCTGTCGCCATGTGTATCGCAGGTTGTTGAAAGAGGCATGAACAAGTCAAAGCGCAATAGATCTCGGCCCTATAGTAAAGTCCATTTCCAGCAGGGCATCGAGGAAGTTGTTCCAGCAAAGACTCTCTGACTAGGTTGTTGGGAGGAAATCTAAATGATCATTAATCTAGGAAGAGTGGAATGCTATATTCTCTCTGAATTCATTGAACAGATATGCTTTCATTTATGAGAAGTCTGTTCCTTGGCTTCAAGATGCATTTATGTCCACGTCTTTCTCTATTAGAGTTAGGTAGTTAGTTGCTTTCTATAAATAAGTGTTCCTCCTATGTGAGTGAGAAACAAAACAAAGTGTATTAAGATTAGTATTATAATGAGAAACAAAGTTTTGTGTTAGTTTTCTTACAAGCAGAATGATCAATGTATA
This sequence comes from Sequoiadendron giganteum, assembly GCA_007115665.2. Classification (NCBI taxonomy): domain Eukaryota; kingdom Viridiplantae; phylum Streptophyta; class Pinopsida; order Cupressales; family Cupressaceae; genus Sequoiadendron; species Sequoiadendron giganteum. The sequence goes on from CM021110.1 coordinate 155,937,238, forward strand.
TAATTCCAAGTTTATGAATAAAAGCTGATGAAGTTTTGAGTTCAATTCTTGCATAAACTGGTTGATGCTTGCTAAGGGGGGGCACCTAGTGAGTATCTGTAGTTATTTTTTTATTTCTTGTTGATTATAAGTTAGAATTTTATTCTTGAAGGTTTCAACGCAAACTCAATCTTATATCGTTCCTGCAACATCGGGAATCCATCCTTGTGTTTGTTCCTGTAGCATAAGACCAGTTCATAGTTTGTTCCTTAGTAATATTTGTCATGATTTCTGCTTTGATTAAGTTATGCTTAAGTTAAGAAGGCTTTACATTACATTCTTGCAACATAAGTAGAATTCCTTCCAAGCATTTATTTATAGTAAATTGTGGCTGAAACTAGTTCGTAGTGCACATACAGTGCCACTCCATTTCAAGTATACGTTCCCTGGTTTGACAATGTAAATGAATGACCATAAGAAGATGTTAGTCACCTACTGGAATGTCTAATTCCCAAGTTAGGATTTTCCATGACTTTTATATCCTTTTGTGGGCGACCATCAATATTCCCCAAATCATATCAACAATTGCTTCAACCCCGCCAATTGTTAACAAGGGAAGCACCATGCTTTGCACAATCCAAAAGCATCACCTTGTATACAACAGAGAAATAAATATCAACACCACGTTGGATAAATCCATCCTGGTAAATTCATTACACCTGTATGTTCTACTTACTTTCCATAATCATGCAGACTCATCCTCATTTCATGCAACACCAATTTATCTGTTGAATGTACAAAATTCTCTCCCCATGATTTCGCAAGGAGAGGGTGGGTTATTCGGGACATGGGGAGTCATTGACCCTTCCTCGTCATCACTTTTCCAAGGGAACACACCACCATTCCCTCCATTACCTTTGAAATTTGTATTATCTTTTGGGTTGGGCCTTCCCCCCTAATCGCCACCAATCTACCAAACCCAAGCAATCTAAGCATCACATCAAAACCCCTCATTTTTCCATTAGTATTGCAAGAACAGATGGCAACCATTCAAGCAACCACAATGGTCAACACATTCACCAGTCCCCAAATCTCTCAAAGCATGGTTTCCCAAGGACCAAGTGTCTCGATCACACCACCCACAACCGAAACCCCAATCACCAACACGACCCTTCCTCTCACCACAACGGTCAACACCATTCCTAATCCACCGCCGATTCCACCAAAAGCTAACATGACGAATTCATTCATCACCATGATTCAAGCAGTTCAAAAAGCCACCCACCAAAGGGTACTTCAACAAAACCAACAAGCTACACAGTTGGCTGCTCAGCAAGCACAAGCACAATTAGCTGCACCACAAGCCACACAAGCAGCCCAACAAGCACAATCTCAAGCTCAAGCCTAGCACCAGGCTCAACAAGCACAAGAAAAATACCACACACAACTACAAGCAATCCATCAACAGTCATACCAAATAGCCCTACAAGATTTCAAGGCACAACAACAGCTAGAGCAACAAAAAGCTTTGTTGGCACAACAATAGCTAGACCAACAACAATATTTGTTGGTGCAACAACAAGCTTTGTGGGAACAATAGCAATAGGAACAACACCAAGCTTTTTTGGAACAACAAAAATAGGACCAACAACAAGCGTTGTTGGTACAAATGTAGGCATATCAGTAGGCCTTAAATGCACAACAAAGATTGCAGTAAACCCCCACCAATACCCCACTCATCAATCAAACACTGTAAATGCCTCAAAAAACATTCATCCCACCTCCTAATCTGCAAAACAATGTTGCAGCATAGATCAAACTACTCTTGCAATAGGTGTTGGACCTTCAGTCGGGAAAAGCAACCAGAACGTCGAGAAATTTTTGCCCCTATCCTTTTGATAAGATTCTTACAATGGTACCATTCCTAAAGGGATTTGAAATACCCAAATTCGACAAATATAATGGGATGGGAAACCTTGAAAAAATCACGTCAGGGAGTTTCAAGTTCATTGCATGGAAGTTGCATATGATGACACGTATCTAATGCGACTATTTCCTTGGAGCCTGACTGGTACCACCATGGAATGGTTCTCTCATCTACCCATAGGCATCAAAACACTCCAAGAAATTGTGGATGCATTCCTCAAAAACTATGCATTTAACATAGGTACGTATGTTAGTCTAGAGGAGCTATCAACACTAAAACAAAGAAAAGGAGAGCTATTCACCTCCTTCTTGCAAATATGGTGATCCAAGGCCAATCAAACGAAGTGGACCATGCCAGAAGAACACCAAGTTTGCACAATCATAGCCAATCTGGATGAAAACTTGGTGTTCTATCTAAAAATGCAATGCATTACAACATATGATCAATTGATCCCAAAGGCGCTCAATATTGAAAGAGCCCTTACTACATGAGGGGGCGCATCTACGTTTCCTACAAAATAGGATAACCGATCATCCACTAGTTATAACGATAAACCTCACACATGGTCAAGAAACAAAAATTTCACAAACGACGAAGTGGTCGATGGTAAGGTTGTCATCAGTGCTCCCAAGAAAAATATTCAAACCCATCATCAACCACAAAATCACAACCGCAACAATGTGCAAACCAATATGATAGCACAACAACAACCACTTCCAAACAATCAAAGCAATAACCTGAACAATCAAGGAGGACCACCTCCCCGAAACAAGTATCCTCCCAAGCGGAATTTCACGACCCATAGAGAGTCAATTGAATCTATAATGAAGAATTTGGTTAAAGAGAACCCTATCAAAATTTCCAATTCTGAGAAATATGTGGAACCCATGACAAAACCACCATGGTACAACAAAAATATCCTTTGCGATTTTCATAAAATCAAAGGGCACACAACCGCAAATTGCATGAGATTGAAAAATATCATCCAAGATCTTATTGAGGAAAAAATCATAAATGTCGAGCAACCCACTAGAAATCAAGATCTCAAATTATACACGAATCTGATGCCTAATCATAATCATGGAAACGATCAAGGAAACAATCAAGGAAATAACGAAGGGAACAATAAAGGGAAACAAAAGTATGCCAGTGCAAACCTTATATACGAAGATATCATCACATGCATAGATGAAATGGTCATTGTCATTAATGTCAAAGGAGCCAACACTGACTGTGGAGTCACCACACACGACAGGAAGGTTACTATTGCAAGGGAATCACAACCATCTAAGACCCCCATCTCAAATCCGAAAGTCATTCCCTATGATTATAACATCATTGACCAGCTAAAAAGAACCCCTGCTCAGATCTCCATCATGGAGTTAATGAAAATTTATGCCGCCCACAGGAAAATCCTTGATGAAGCATTAGGTGTGTCCATTGTCTATGCTAACTTTGATACAAAACAATTCCAGGATATGTTTTGTAACATCATCACCACAGATCTCCTCACCTTCTCCGATCAAGATTTCACCTCCCAACCATCTCACAACCGCGCACTTCACCTTCAAGTGTTGGTTCACAAGAAAAAGGTCAAAAAGGTCTTGGTGGATGGAGACGCGGACCTCAATATTTTTTCACTCAAACTATTAAAGAACTTGGGAATATCATAAGACTCCATCAACAAAAATAAAGGAATTACCATCGGAGCATATGATGACTAGGAAAGAGTGTCTCAAGGCACTACCAAGATCCCAATCCAAGTAGGGCTAGCTACTATGGAAACCACATGTCAGGTCCTCGACCTTGATTTACTCTACAATATCCTACTGGGATGCCCATGAATCCATGGGATAAAGGTGGCCGCCTCAACATTTCACCAATGTGTAAAATTTTCATATCAAAATGAGGAGGTCACAATACATGGGGATCCAGAGCCATTCTCCTATTGCAAAAACTTGGAAGCTAAGTTTTACAAAATTCCCCAAGTACTAAAGAATGATGAAGGCCCCTCCACTCCCTACATTGATCCATCTAACCTTGCCACCAATTCTATGACAAAGATGCCCTCCATCCCTGATATATCCAACATCAAGCTCATGATCTAGGACAATGTGTGTGGAGATTACAAAATGAAGAAAAATGCTTTTGTTGTAGGAGAGTTACCGCAATCTCCTAGGTCACATGGGCAACCCCAACCAATTGAAATGCTTGTCCACACTTTTAGGGAAGACCCTTCTAGATTTCATCAGTTGGGGATCTAAGTTGGGAGAATGAGGATGAAAGAGACATTTCAAATTCACTATACCAAGATGAAAGACCTGCACCCACCCTACCCATGGATGAAGCTAGCAGGGGACTACAAATGATGCTTGGTATGGGCTATGATAGAAATGAAAGCCTTGGAAGGAACAACAATGGATGAATGGAGCCCATCATTGTAGAAATATGAATGATAAATCTTGGCCTTGGATGTACCCCTCTGAGTATAACCGTACATGGAAAAGGTACCCCTAATAGAGCAACTAGGTCTCCTCCTCAGTTATCAGCGGTCGCCCTTCAATTACCTGTATCAACAGGTCTTCCCCTAGATAATTTCACCTTTGACATAACTAATGTCTATAGTAGTAGTGATGATGAGGATACCATAACTGGCCTACCCGAACTTTTTGAATACTCCTCCTTACTCATGATTAGTGCCACCCGTTTAGTCATACCGCCAAACTCACAAAATAAACCTAGTTTACGCACAACTCATCGACTATGACCAATGAGGACCACCGGTTCTAGACACATTCAAAAATGATGAGGCACACTCAGAATTCATGGGACTAAGGGATACAGTACCATGCAGAGATCATAAAGTTGGATTCAACATCACACTAGACACACAAGCCCATTATGGGGAGACAATTGAGTCCTTCAGTCGGAAAAGAAAAAGAATGAGAATAAGCTCAGGGTCATTGAGTGAAAACCACACTGTGGCACTCTCTAACCATAAAATAGTAAAAATAAAGGATGCATCCAACGGTGAAAACTTCTCTGAGGTTCCAAAGGGTGAAGGATTCAATCTCCCCCACTACTACACTTCATCAAGAGAAATCAACAGTCTTAGTAAAATGGTGCAATCTTGTCAATCTAGGAACAAAAGCAATGCCACACATTACCTTGTATGTCGAATCACTTCTCACTAAAGAACAAGAAATCTTAGCGGAATTTCTAAGAGAAACAAAGGTGAAGTTCATGTGGACCTATGTCGACATGCCAAGTCTTGATCTGGAAGTTGTGGTTCATCACTTAGCTATCTACCCAGGGGCAAAGCCAGTAAGACAAAAGTTGAGAAAGATGCACCCTCAGATAGCGTTGCTAGTCAAGGTGGAATTACAGAAACTCCTGGATGTTGGTATTATACACCCAATTGATTATCCAGAATGGGTGTCAAATCTTGTGTCAATTTCAAAGCTAAATGGGGGCATTCGTATCTGCACTAATTTTAGAGACCTAAACAAAGTGTGTCCTAAGCATGACTTTCCACTACCCAACATTGATATGATAGTGGACATTATGGTCGGAAACAAAATGCTATCATTGATGGATGGATTATCTAGGTACAACCAGATTATAATAGCAAAGGAAGACCAACATAAGACACCATTTACATGTCAATGGGGCACCTACTACTAGAACATGATGTCATTTGGGCTAAAGAATGTGGGAGCAACATATCAAAGGGTCGTGAAACTATTTTTTCATGAAATGATTCAAAAAACTGTGGAAGATTATGTGGATGATATATTGGCCAAGTCAAGGAAAATACAGGACCACATAGCAGCTCTAAGTGCCATCTTTGACAGATTGGAGAAATACAAGGTTAGACTTAACCCCAAGAAATGTGTCTTTGGGCTGCAATTAGGAAAACTCCTGGGATATATAGTATCAATGAGAGGAATAGAAGTGGATCCCACCAAAGACAAGGTGATCCTCGACATGGAAGCACTGAGGACACTAAAACAACTTAGAGGCCTACAAGGTAGGCTCCAATCCATCCATAGATTCATAGCACAACTGGCGGATAAAAAAATTCCATATTCACATCTACTCCACAAGGGAGTAACATAAAAGTGGGATGACAAGTGTGATCAGGCGTTTAGTAAAATCAAAGAATATCTAATTACGCCACCAGTATTAATGCCACCTACTCCAGGAAAGCCATTGATCCTGTACATTTCAACAACCATGGCAGCTCTCGGTGCTCTATTATCTCAACATGATGAAAATGGAAGAGAAAGATAAACATACTATATCAGATGAACAATGGTAGGGCATGAGCTCAACTACACACCAATAGAAAAAGCTTGCCTGGCAGTTATGTTTGCAGCCCAAAATTTTAGACACTACATGTTGGCTCATAAGATCAAGTTGATTGCAAAGATAGATCCACTAAAATACCTGCTCTCTAAGGCCACTCTCATAGGATGAACCATTAAGTGGGTCATGATATTGACATAACATGATATTGAATATGTAGAGCACAAGGCCATCAAAGAAAAAGCGATTGCAGACCAACTGGCAGAGGCTCCAATGTATGCCAACAACCCACTTATCTCAGAATTTCTAGATGAGTGAATTTTCAACATAAGTATAGAAAATAATTGGAAGATGTATTTCAATGGTTCATACACAGAACATGGGCTAGGTGCTAGAATCTTCTTCATTACTCCCCAGAGAGACTACATACCCAAATCCTACAAACTATCTTTTTCGTGCATGAACAACATAGCAGAGTATGAAGCTCTCGTCATAGGATTAAGGATTGTAGTACAATGGCAGATTATGGCTCTCAAAGTCTATGGAGATTCATAGCTCATCATCACCAAGTCAATGGTGAGTACCAAACAAATTATGACAAGATAACTCCATACAAGAAATTAGTAGATAGCCTCAAATAATTCTTCATTGATGTCACCTTTGAACAACTACCTAGAGAAAACAACAGAACAACAAATGTTATGGCCACAATTGGATCGCTCTTGGAAATCCCAAAAAATGTTCCAAAACAATAATTCTTGGTAGAGAAGCTTCTTGTATCGGCATTGGAGGTACCATATTTTGAATTTGTGTGTGAAATCATTAGTCCCAATGATCCCTGGTATCACGACATCTATACCTACCTAAGAATAGGAGTCCTCCCAGCTGACATTACCCCAAACCTTAAACGAGCTTTTGTCAAAAGGTCCTTACATTTTTTCATCCTAGGAGAAACCCTTTATTGTAAGAGCATTGAAGGAACCCTATTGCGTTGCTTAAATCTCGAGGAAGTCCTAACTACTCTGACTGAGGTCCACAATGGCATTTTCGATTCTCACTCGAGTGGTATGACCTTGGCTAAGAAGTTGCTGAGAACCAGATACTACTAGCCAACAATGGAAAAGAGGCACATGACTTTGTCAGAAGGTGTTTACAATGCCAATAACATGGAGACCTTATTCATGCACCAGCTCAAGAGCTTCATCCTATTGTTACACCTTGGCCTTTTTCACAGTGGGATCTCGATCTCATTGGAAAAATCACACCTACCTCATCCAATGGACACAAATTCATCATCACCACCATGGAGTACTTTACAAATTGGGTTGAAGCAATTATGATGACCTACATAATGGGAAAGCAAATATCCAAGTTCATCCTAAACTATCTCATTTTTTGATACGGTGTCCCCCAATCCATTATCTCTAATAATGGGACACCTTTCAAGAACTAGGATGTTCATGATTTATGTGAAAAAGTTTCATTATCCAACATCGCTTTTCTACTTCGTACTATCCCCAAGGCAATGGCCAAGCAGAAGCTACCAACAAAACTATCTTGAAAATTCTTAAGAAGATAGTCGATGACGCTAGTCGTGACTGGCATCTACAGCTAAATCCTACCTTATGGGCCTATCGTACCAGCATCCGAACACCAACTAGTGCCACCCCATTCTCCCTAGTCTATGGATCAAAAGGCATCCTCCTAATCGAGATCAAGCTCCCATCATTAAGGATATCACTTCAAAAGCTCATTACAAATGAGGAATATCGGGTTTCAAAGTTAAATGAGCTAGAGCTATTAGATGAATGACACATGGATGCCCTCAACCATCTATAGGTCTATCAGAACTGCCTAAATCATAGCTACAACAAGAAGATCGAGATACATACCTTCCAAGTCGGTGAACTTGTGCTAAAGGAGAACCAAAAGAATGTGCCAAACCCAAAGAGAAAAGGAAAATTTGAGCCCAGCTGGTTGGGACCTTTCATCATCACAACAAGCTATAAGTCAGGGGCATATCAACTGGCAACACCAAAAGCGAACCTCTACAAGAGCCCCTGAATAGCTCCCATCTCAAAAAGTTTTATGCCTAAAATATTTCAAGTTATAGAACCAAAAAATACAAAAAAAAATCAGAAAAATGTCCTGAAAAAATGGCCACCCTGATTAAAATGTGGTAAACAGGCATCTTGGTGACAACAAAAAAAAATGCAAAAAAACAAAAAAAAGGATTGAAAATACTAAAAAAAAAATTTTGTCCTCTAGCGAAAACCACTTTGGTGGCGCTTTGGACAAGTACCTTGGTAAAAACCTGGAAAGTAGACACCAAGCGTAAATAAAGCACTCTCCATCCACTAAGACCTCCATGCACTCACTTATCCATTACATTCCATCTATCCTTCCACCATTCATTCGTAACCATACCATAGCTTGATCTTGTGCTTGTATCATGTTCCACCCTAGTACTACTTGGCATATTCCTAAGGTTAGTTTGTCCTTCCTTTATTAAAGTAGTCTATCGCATCACATCGGGGGCATGTTCCTATAGCTGAATCGGATCAGATTCATGTATATTCTGGTGATCTTCCTTAAAATAAAAAAATCCAAAAAACATTCAAAAAATAAAAAACTCAATACATCCAAAACATATCAAAATCAAAAACATGTTGAAAATATGAAAAATCAAAAATAGAGTCATCTGTCTAAACTACGTCATCTCTAAGCTTGAATGTAGACAAGGTTGATCTTTGATCATCCCCCGAGACACCTTAGGTTAGTCCTTTAGGCATCTGTCTTAATGGCAATCTGTTTTCCCATCTTTTCCTCATCAAATTGAGTTTGTCATCAGTCAAACTATGCGGTCTCTGTGTGTATAACATAGGCAAAGATAATCTATGGATCAGCTCCTGAGACCCCTAGGATAGGTCTTTAAGTTAGTCTCCTCGCCATAAATCTTGAAAATCCAAAAAAAATGGAAAATTTCAAAAAACCTTATAACATCCAAATATTTGAAAATCCAAAATGGTGCACCTATCTCATCTCTCTTTCACCTGCAATAATCACCGATCATAATAAATCAATCATCGCCTTCATCCTTTGGTGATTCAATCAGAAGCATTTTTAGCAGGTTCCAAAGTGAGCACCCTAATCATCAGAAGTCTCAAGTCTAGGTCAGTAAGAAGGCAAGTTGATCAACTCAGAGTATCAATAGCTTATCATCCAATCAATCTCATCAAAAAACCATGATCACAACATGTCCTAGGATGTATCATTCCCACGATGAACATTAGCAGCAGGTATCTCACCTTAGTTTAGCCTTGGCTAGAGGTATGAAGAACATTATCTTGTTTGTTTCCTTTTTTCTTTCTGTTGGTGTAATTAAATGTGTTGTACCTTGTCGTAGGTCATGATTACATCTTAGTTAAGTTTACTTAGGGACCACATAAGAGGTAGTTGGATTTTTTCCACCTTTGGTAGACTTATCATTTTATCACTTTATCACTTCCACCTTTTGTGGACATATCATGTGATTACCTCTCCACCTTTTGTGGGTGATCCACCATTTGTGGTTATTATCACATTATCACTTTTCCACTTTAGGTCGAGTGATAGTTTTTCATAGTTGTCTCATGTCATAAGATTATGACACTTGTCATAATCTTATGCCCTTCTATGTTCTCACCTTGGCTATATAACCAAAGGGTCTCCTATGTACAATCATTCAAATAATCTCATATCATTATCATATTGATGAGAATACAGTTTATTCTTGTCACATTATTCTCTCTTCTTTGTGCTTTCCATTTGGTCTCAAGATCTTGGCAGCCATAGCCAATTCTAACATGGTATTAGAGCGAGTTGGGTGCCATTGGAGAGTCTTTTTCTGAAGAGAGATACCAATTTTGGGGAAGTTCTATTTTTGGCTTTTTATTGCAGGTTTACATCGGAGCTTGTTGGTGCAAATTTGAGCTCACCATTGCATCTAGGACGCTTGAGAAAGTTGGATTTGGCTTTTGTTTCACTCAAATTTATCACCATTTTCATTTTTTGCAAACAAGGGTTTGTTGCAAGCTGTTTTTTATTAGAGTCATCATCATTTTTGCTTCAAAAATCCAACTTTCACTCATTTGCAAGAAAAATGATTTCTGGGTTTTGTAGCCAGTGTTGAAATTTGAACTGGGTATCTTTTAGATTTTGCATATCTTACACAGATCTAGAGAAAATCATTGTCCAAAAAGTGGTGCACATCATTTTTCTCTCGACTGAAGTGTTTTTTTGGCAAACGAGATATTAACGAAAAGCTAGTTTCGAGCACTTCATAGTGGTGTAGGCCATTTTTCATATTTGGTCATCTAAACAAATTTGAGGTTATTTTTCATCATGGAGGAAGATGTGAACATTGGTTTGTGCATGCACTCTTTTTTGTTTTCATGCAGTAGGTTTGCATTTTGTCTTTAATTTATGCATGTTTTGCATGTTCTCCTTTTACAATCATGGGGTATTGTAATCAATTAACTTACATAAAGTTCCATCGGGGGGCTTCTTGCATAACAATATGATTAGAGTGTAGTTGCACTTTGATCTCATCTTTGTATTGATTACAACTCACATGAGTTGTATTTGGATTCTTTTGTTTCTTTTGGCCACATCTTGCTCATAGCTTGGCACATTTTGGTTCACATCGGTTCACATCTCAAATTGAGAGCCTATGGTTAATGATCCTGAATCACATCGGGTCACATCTTAGTTTGAGGGCCATTCATTTTATGGTTAATGTTCCAGAATCTTCATGGTACTTGCTCCTATGGATCAGTTTTAGTCACAATTTGGCATCGACATTGAGATACACATAGCTTCCAAATTTTTTCATCACATCATTCCCTCTTACGGGGGGCATCATTTATTCATCTACTGTTGCTTCATGGATTCCAGGGTTGTTTCAGTTTGTGAGTTTTCCTGTGTTCCTTGGCATCAGGTTTGTTGTTCCTTTATCATGATTCCACCTTGAGTCAATCAGTGACTCACATATGGTTTCAGTAGCAAACAAAAGTATCTTTCTTTGCTTGCTAGATTGAGGATTCCAGTGTTACTCCACAGTGTACTTCCAGTGCTTCTCTTGTAGAAGGTTATCTCATTGAGGTGGGGCTACCTTGTCTCTCTTCTAATTCTCTCTTATGGGGGGGTCTTTTTCCTCACATGGGGTTTTGGCCTTCTCATGCATCATTGAGAGCATTTCTTATTGTATTTCATCTCTCTTTTGGGGAGGATTTTTGTCCCACTGGGTTTTCTCCTTTTCTCTGTTTATGAGAGATTGCATTGCATATATACATGGGTACCTAACATGGCCTAGTTTCCGGGACCCATATTGCATTGTTTTCTTTTGTGTACATTCTCCCTAAGTTGCACTTAAGGGGGTGTTGGTGTAATTAAATGTGTTGTACCTTGTTCTAGGTCATGATTACATCTTAGTTAAGTTTACTTAGGGACCACATAGGAGGTAGTTGGAGCTTTTCCACCTTTGGTGGACTTATCATTTTATCACTTTATCACTTCCACCTTTCGTGGACATATCATGTGATTACCTCTCCACCTTTTGTGGGTGATCCACCATTTGTGGTGATTATCACATTATCACTTTTCCACTTTAGGTGGAGTGATAGATTTTCATAGTTGTCTCATGTCATAAGATTATGACACTTGTCATAATATTATGCCCTTCTATGTTCTCACCTTAGCTATATAACCAAAGGGTCTCCTATGTACAATCATTCAAATAATCTCATATCATTATCATATTGATGAGAATACAGTTTATTCTTGTCACATTATTCTCTCTTCTTTTTGCTTTCCATTTGGTCTCAAGATCTTGGTAGCCATAGCCAATTCTAACACTTTCTTTACATTTATTTTATTTCACTCATTCCAAGGACCTCTCAATGATTCCTAAACAAAACAAGTTTAGAGAGAAAAGAATGAGGCAACAATCATTATCTTTTTTATCTGTTGTGCTTGTGGGATACTCTTGTAAAATAACTTAGTCATGCATGCTTTGTAGGGAGGGTGTTTTAGGTATCTTGTTGACCACATAGGAAGGCTTGATTTTCTATGTTTTAGTCTGAGATGTTTAGAATGTATAAACTACATCCTAAATAAGGTTTTGTATGTTAAGTGTGAATAGGATTACTCCTATTTGATTGTTGATTCAAAGTCCATCACACTAGGTACAACGCCATCCTAGTTCTTTATACCTTGATGCATTGTACCTACGTGTGTTATCAAACATAAAGTAATTGGACCTTTGAAAATCCCGACTCCTGGTAAGAAAATCATCATCATTTAATGACTTGTTGGATCTCTTTTCTTCTATCTTCTTTCCATACTAACATGGTATCATGACAGTTAATCAGAATACCACTAATGCATTTTCCCTACATCCAAAAAATCATCATCTCAAATGCATATCATATCATATAGATCATACCACATCATATCATTTCGCATTATCATCTTAAGATATGATGAATAATATAGATTTATTATTCTAAGTATCTTAAGAAATCATTGCATTACATTCATTTCATATCATACATTACATGAATCATTAAGGGAATAATAGAAATAATTAGCATCCATTATCATTACATAATCGGTCGCATATCATTTGCATCATTTATCATTTTCATATCAATACATAATCATTTGCATACATTGCATCAATATGATTGTCATCCAAATGCATATAAAAATACAAAAAAAAGAAATGCAGCCATAATCATCACCACACCATATAGAAACATACATCATATTGCATGAGCATAAATTAAAAGCATTTCATAACATTTCATGGCACATAGGAAATTAAAATGCATCGATACATCGTACATCATAGAACATCTCATAAGTAGAACCATATCATAAATATCATCAAAATAATAGAACTGTCATGATACAAAAAATAGATCAAGTATATACAATCAAAGTAAATGATACAATAGGGGCAATAATCAGAGTCCATGGATCAAAAATGGAAAAATGACTATGATCGAAAGACTATCCCTACTGGTTGTGACCCTCCCCCTCTGGTTGCTCATCATGTTCCTCTGGAGGCCTCATCCTTGTTCGCTGTGAAAAGTCTGGCACTCGACCAACTGGTGGAACTACCTACCTATAATGTTGTTGATAGTACTCAGCCTCTCTAACCACCTCCCGGTATGCCCTCAAGGATACTATTCATCCTTGGGTGGATGAGGTTCTACTCTCTAGCTATTTCCTTCAGTCGATCTCTTGATCCATCTCGATCTAGGCCTAGTCCCTCTCAGTGGTAACTACCAAAACCTGTTGGCGAGCCTGGTCTCGCTCAACCGTCAAAATTTGTATATCTATCCTTGAAGCTACTGAATCAAGGCATCCCTATGGTCTGGCTATGTGGGTAGATGCTACTATATTACGTAGTCCTATGGCGGTGCCTAGTCTCATGGTGGTGCCTAGTCTCGTGGTGGTGTCGGTGCCTATGGTGGTGCCTAGTATTGCGGTGGTGTCTGATGTGGAGAAGGGCCACCTCCTCCCTTGTCCCTGTCACCATCTCTATCACCATCGCCTCTGCCTCCCTATCCTCTTCCCCTGTCGGTTGATCTACCTCTCGGCCTCCGCCGTGGGAGAACTGTGTCTGGAACTGTCAATCAGAGAGGAGACCTAAACCAAGATCTATAGGCCTGTGTAAACCCTACATCTACTGGCCCCTAGTCATATGGCCATAGCCTAGCCACTAGATGTCTAAAAAAGGCTACTTCCTCTGATGCTAGAATGGGTTGGCCCCATGTTGTCTCTTGTGATGAACGGGAAAATATCGCCACATACTGGTCGTTCGGTCTATCCTGAACTTCGCTGAACTGTCGGGCTACCCTGTCGGGGAGGAACCACTCTATCATGGTGTGCTCACGACCTTGCATCCATTTTTCCTACCAAGCAAAGAATAGTTTCTCGTGATCATCATACCACAAGCCTATATCCATCCAAAGCCTCCAAAAAAACTCTTCCATATCATCAAGCACCTGTTTCCAGTGGGAAATACCTTCTATACCTATGTGGGTGAAGCGAATCTAGGCTCCCCATATTGCCAAATGATAGGATCATCAATATCTAGAACGATCAGTATTGGATAGAGCATTGGAATGTGATCCCATGCCTAGATGTGTAGTAGAGTGACCCCAGCCCTGAGGGCCCTGTTGTTAAGATAGGAAAACTCATGGAGGTCCCTGTATAGTGAAGCCAACATCACTGGGCCCCAAGCAAAGCACTCCCTATGGATGACCATCTGCTCCCAAGCTAGCCCCCAATCTGGACTGAAGTATCAGCCCTGCCAATTTGGTGCCACTAAACTTGAAATGATGGCCACAACAATCAATATATAGGTGGGCACTACGCCTCAGTACCTCTCCAAGTCTATCTATCCCTCAAAAAATTGAATCTCATTAAGACCCTTCACATCATAGAAAGCATCCCTATTGGCATCGAGATCATAAATGACTCTCACTCCATGGATAGGTAGTCGTAGGATGTGACAAACATCCTCGAGAGTAACAGTCGCCTCACCAGTAGGAAGGTGGAAGGAGGAGGTCTCGCTGTGCCATTGCTCTGCCAAAGCTATCATCATCCCCAAGTGGGTCCGAATAGGACGAACATACATAATGAACCAAAGGTTGAGCATACCAAGCTGCTCCTCAAGGAATATGTGCATACCCTGTAATCTCCTAAGCACCGGCCATCTGTGCTCCCTTGAATGAAATATATTGAGGTCCTCATGCACAAGGGAAACCATCACGTCAAGCCTTGTAAAAAAATATTCCTCCCGCATCAGCTTTTCGCATTTCAAACAAAAAATGTGGTGTTGTTTACAAATGCGGTGCAGTATGTAAAGTTCCAAACTATGCCGCCACGATAGAGTTTGAAATATTTAAATTATAATGTGCGTTGAGCAGTCTAATTTCCATGTGCAGCTGACTTTGTGTGAAACCCTAGTTCCAAACTGTGTCGCGTGGTCTAATTTGCATATGCGGTGGAGTTTGGGAACCTTAATTCTCCTAACTGGCCCACGGTGATGCTATTCTCATATGCGACACAATTTGAAGTCATATGGCACCAATTGAGCATTTACAACGGTGCTATATAGTGTCGCTTGACCTAAAGTTGACTTGAACCCTATTAAATGCACGTAAAATGAGAAAATTAAAAGTTGAGATAGGGGTACATACCATGGGTCCTGCACCGACTGGCCGATGGTGCACTCGTACCCTCTATGACAAGTTCCTAGAAAGCTATTGTTGCGCCATCTCGACCAAAACTCGGAGCTCAAAGTGCAGAAAACTCTAAAGGTTAAGTGTGCAAATGAATTGAAAGTGATTCCTCAAGGTCTATTTAAGCCTGCAAATTAGGGTTTTTTGACCTAATTTTGTCCATCCAGCTAGGGTTTTAGTCCCTCGAACCTATTTTTATCCAACCGAGGACCATGTTGCATCTTTTTTGGTGTTTTAATGCATTTTTTTCATATCCTAGGGCATTTTTGGACCTGTCGAACACCTTGTCCTCTTTTTTCGCGAGATCATCCAAAAATCAAAATTTTCATTTGATTTCTTGAGGGGGCAACATATTAGCATAATCCTTCCACTGGGGCAACAATGGGGCATTCGAAAAAATTAAGAAATTTTGAACTTTGATCACAACAGTTTATTCTTTGAACCAATTCAACAAGTGCATTGGTTCAAAGAGGGGCAAAATGTAGACATGGAAAATTGACCAAGGCACTTGATCTCAATTACTAACGTCATTTCTTCCTGAATCATACTCTCAACTTATCATCACTTTTCAACTCTTAATTAGATAAATCATTATTTATTTAATTAGGTCTTTCTCCCCTGTTGATTAAATTAATCAATTTAATTTAATTGATCCTCTCTCTCTATTCATTTTATTTAAATTAAAACTCTAAAGTCATCTTATTAAATTGAATAAATTAAACCTTATTTGATTTAATCTAACATTATCCCCTTTAGTTAAATAAATCAAAACATTTATTTAATTAATTAAACCCTTCCTCTCAATTTGATTTAAATCAATTCATAAATTTAAATCTAAATTGTCACATCTCCTAATTGC
Source organism: Sequoiadendron giganteum (assembly GCA_007115665.2). NCBI lineage: Eukaryota > Viridiplantae > Streptophyta > Pinopsida > Cupressales > Cupressaceae > Sequoiadendron > Sequoiadendron giganteum. Next base: position 155,953,607 of record CM021110.1, read on the forward strand.
TCATTAAATTAATTAACCCATGATTAATTTAATCTTAATCTATGTCACATTCTCTAGAGAATGCAACTTGCACAATAAATAAATTAATTTGATTTATTAAATCTCCTATTTTCCCTCATAAGGTATAAAAGAGGAATATTCCCTCAAATTTGAATTTGAATTCAAGTGGACTTGGTCCTTCCAACAAGACATTTATTTCACCTTACAAGTCATTTTGCCTTTTGCCTTTAGCCAAGTGGCCATAACTCCATTTTCTTCCCTCTCCAACAAGTCATTTCACTATTTGGAAATTCCACCTAATGTCATTTATTGGCACTTTAATCAAAACTTGCACAACCATCAACCATTCACATCTTGACAAGTGGCACTTGGCCATTGGGTGTTGAATGATCCCACATTGCTCAATTTCACTCATTCTTCCAACTTGGAAATCTATAAATGAGAGAATCTTCCTGTCATTCTATCATCCACAACTTGAGTAAACTTACTATACTCAACTTCATCCTCAAGCACATCTATTTTCATCCATTTCATCAAGATTTTAGCTAGGTTATGCAGATTTTTCATGGAGATTGATTGAGTCTTCATCAAAGTGGATCACTCATTAACATTGCAACAAAGGAGTTGGGAAAGGGCCAATTTCTACACATAATTGGCACCAATTCCCCCATGGGATTTAGTGTTTACATGCTTAAATAGGATTTCAATTACTTTTTATGCTTTTTTCTTTATTTATTCCTATTTTGAGTATTGTAGATGAATTTCATGGGGAATCTTGATTCTCACTTGCATATGAGCTTACTAATGTGTTTGTTCCTTGTATTTGTATAGGTATAGGATTGGGGTTCACAGTTACTGTTACTCCCTCTGCTCGTCCTACGACCAGCTCACCCAATGTAACATTTACCTCACAAGACGTTCCAACAAATATAAAATATTTTGCACTTTATATTCCTGCTCGTCTCAATGGCAACATTGTGACAAGGGTTCTAGTTGACCCTACGAGTAGGGTGAATGTCATCACATAGGAGACATTACTCTTAAACTTCTTACAAAGGGAGGAATACGACAAAAATAATTTTTTCATCCGCACACATGATGGAATTTCTCTTAAACCTTACGGATCAATAACATTGACCGTCCTAGTTGGACCTAGGAGTGTAGACACGGTCTTCAATGTCATCCCTAAGTCAGACCTATCTAGAGTAAAGTTAGGCATACCTTGGCTAGCTTCCACGAATGGGATCGCCTCTGTGATTCATAATTGCCTTAAGTTCTCCCACGAAGTTGTCATGTATGTAGTACATGACACTAGATATCAGCCTATGGTGTCCCGTGGAGGATATTTGTTGGATCACCTTTGGCCCACTCCAATTGGTCCACTCCCATAAGAACAAACTTCTTTTACAAGAAATACGAATTATAAAATTGGAGATAATGGATAGCCAAGGTTGACCCTTCTCGTGGTTGAGTAGCTAGTTACCTCCTCCTCCCAAAAAGGAAAGGAGAAGCTCGCTCCCTCTCGATTTGATTCATTCACTCCCCTCTCTTGGGAAGAGTACTGGATGAACAAGCTCAGGTTCTACCCACTAAGTCTGATGATGCCTCCTTGGCGAAATCCCAAAGTCAGCATATCGGATCTCCCTAACAGGTCCCCAGGACCCTGCTACTATTTGTACGACAAAAACAAAAGGTTTGCGAAGAGAGTTCACCCCTCGGCCTCTCCTTGTTCCCCCAAATAGGAAAGGGTACACTCCTAAGGTGGTAGAGTCAACTCCTCCCGCCATTTTTGAACTTGCCCCTCCACCTTTCATTCAGGAGTTTTCCCTTCCACTAGAGACAGTCATCGAGGACACTCCCATGGCTGAGCAAGATCCTTCTATCCCTTCACAATTTTTGGCTTCCATTGCAAAGAGCCATATAAATTGCCTTGTGCGTGAGCATGAGCGCTGATGAAAGGCTCTTCTAGTCGATCAAGCCTCCTTATGTAAGAAGGAGGAAGAGAAGACCACACCTCCCATTGTGTCCTCCTCTTTCCCTCCTTCTGCCTCTAAATCTTTGTCGGATCTTGATGTGAGAGCACATGCCCCCAGAAAGGTGCAAGTGTTCATCACTCCTTTAGTGGAGCCACCCTTGTTGACTTCCGTCTCGGATGTCTTGCCTTTCCCAAAGCCCGTGGACATGGTAAACACTTTGGTTGTGTCCACTATGGCTCTTCCCTCCTCTTCCTCGACATTCCTCGTTTCATTTATGAGGACTTCACCTCTCCTGATGAAGAAGAAGGTAGAGCATGGCCCCTCCAACAATGGAGGACATAAGAAGAGCCCACCCTCTCTGAAAGGTGGACCCAAACGAACTTGTTTTGTCTTAGTAATGAAACCGGTCCCAACCTCCCCTGAGTTTGTCACTGCTCCTGAGTCTCTTAGTGAGCCTAGAAGTGAACCTCGGGTACAAAATCCTTCATCTACCGAGGTGAAACATGACACTCCTATTAAGTGCATGTTTAAATCGGTGGACGAAGTCCCGACACTATCAGGGATCTTCACTAGGTTGTTGACCTTGGACCCATAAAAGCTAAGCGATAAAGACCTTACAGGTCCCTTTGCTTTGGCCCTTATTACGAGAGGATCAAAAGCTCCTCCCCTTAACATTACACCATTTCAGGCTCGTCTTCCTTCCTTCGAGGATCTAGAGTGGGAAGTCGATGACCTCCTATTTGACCATTGTTAGTGGGAGACTTTCTTCTTAATATTTAGATTAGATGTGTGTGTGTGTGTCGTGACATTTGATTCCCCTATGATTGTGCTACATGTGCCTAGATGATCCTCATCACCCCTGTTGGTGCATGGATACAGACATGGTGATTGTGTTGTAAACCTGCCTCTATATGTGTCATCATTCTTTCATGTTTGTGATTAACTTTTGGTAAATTGGGGATGATGCAAAGCGTCGGAAGCATTTAGACCTCCTTCCATGTTGACCCAATTTTTTTTAACTTTGTCTTTCATGCATTCTTCCTAGTCTGGTTGGGGATTGATGATCTTTCATCTCTTACCACGGTTACCTAATATAAATAAATATAGGCAGATTTGACCCCACGTAACTAAATCCCCCTGTGCCCCTATGTGTGATCTATTTTCTTTACCTTTCACTTTATCTTTCTTCGTTCTTTGCTTGAGTTTTCCCTTTCATGCATGACAACGCCTCTACTACATTACTTGGTATTTATAAAATGCATATTTTTCCAAACAAATATTTTCTTGAAGACTCTTCACACACTTCCTTGTTAGAATGGCATTCTCAACTTGAAACCCTAGCAGGATATGTTTCCTTCATCATGGGTTTGTAAAGAAAGGACTTGTAAATCCTCTTTGAAGTGGGAATGGTCTTAGTCTTCCCCTCACATGAGAACATCTCCTTCCTTTTGAATTCCTTGATGAATTGTACATATTTCAAAAGGATTCCTTGATGATGAAGCGATTCAAGAAGGAAGACGTTAAGCTCTTTTGAACAACGTGTCCCTTGAGTGGACCTCGCCTCTTCACATTGGGTTCTCGAGGGACCCCTTCGAAAGTTTCAACAAAGTTCTATGGTGTCTAGCTTGGGGGTAGCCCATCTAGACCTATTTCACATCTTGACGTCTAGTCCGGGGGTAGCCCGACTAGACCATCTTTGCATATTCATGTCTTGCTTGGGGGCAGCCCGACTAGACCTTATCATTCAAACAACACGTCCCTTGAGTGGACCCTCCTTCCTTTTGAAGGGTTCCAGAGGGACCCCTTTGAAAGTCTCACAAATTAGCGATGTTCTGCGTGATTGTCTTTTCATTGGCCTGCGCAGCCGCTTCCTAATGTGTTACATCTGTGGGTAAACATGTCACCATTTCTGACTCTGCAGAGTCTCCTTTGCTCAGTCTCCCTCATGTGAGAGTTCTTAGGGGATAAATTACTTGCAAGCCTACAGGGCTATAAGGTGTTTTTATTGGTTTCCTTCATGTGAGATTTCTTGAAGGATACCACCCTTGCAAGACCATGAGCCTATAAGGTACTTTCATACTTCAGCTTTTTAGTTTCATGTAGCTATGAAGCCCTTTCCTACACTTCTGATTTTTTTGGATTGTGCTCTACTTCCTCATCAATTCAGGTATACATCTCTTACTATGTTACTTCTTTACTACTCTACTTTACCAAAGTACTCATCAATACTCGTGCTTGCTAAAGTGGGGGAAAAATGTATCAACATGAATTTGCACCCCTAACGCAAATTCCCTTTTGACCCTTAACACTTTAGAAAATCAAAAGAGGAGGCTTAATTCCACTTAATCCCACTACCTACATTCCACTTGGCACTTGCTTTGTGTGTCGGTGGGGGAATTTCTATCTGGGATTCCTGCACAGTGTGCAGACGTCCACGTGACACGCTTACGTCTCTGGTAGATTCCTATGACTGGAGACTGCAGAGGCATTACATTCTTGATTCAAATTTGAAGAGTAACGTCCCTCTTCAGTTGGTCGACCCGAATATGGTCACTTTTAATCCATCTCTTCATAATCTTCACTCTTCCATCCATAGCATTTTTCAAGCAAAAGTTTGAGAGAAGTTTTGCAAGATCGTTTGAGAATTTTCTCCACCATTTTCATTCATTTCTAAGCTTTGTAGCACCACCATTCACTCCATTGCATCAATCCACTACTCTATCACTCCAATAGGGCAAGCACAAGACAGACACCGTGGCAACAGAGGCTTGAGTCCCTCTCATTCACTCCTCCATGAGCCTTGAGTGCTTTAGATAGAGGTAGTAAGCTCCTACAATCTCTCCTCTTTCTTTTGATTGAGTAAGCACATACTGCTTGTAGTGTTTTTGTGTTTACGTAGCTTATAGTTTCTTTTCTTTATTATTTATCTCTACTATTCCAAACTTGGTTGTCCATGGAGGTGAACTTGGTTGTCCATGGAGGTGGAAACACCAAGACGGGGTCTGACTGAGGTAGGCCCCTATATAGCCCCAACAATTTCTCCCTTTATTGTGTGCAAGTGGAGAGAACTTGGAGCAAGCTGGCAAGGAGAGCATTGTACGAGATCATCTTCATCACCTTGGTGGTAACACATTTCTTTTATCGTATTCGTATCTGCATTTCTCTTTACTTAGTCTCATTCTATCACTTTAAACATCTCTAGACTAGGTTGATAGTCTCCCTTTCAGAGTTAGAGTTATGTCTTTCTAGTTCTCTAGTTGTGTGGATGCCAGCGCATCTGTGAGATGCCAGCAGGTCGTGATGTCGTCCTGTAACTGCACTTTCATCCTCCGACAGAGAGCTGCCTGAGACATGAATCTAACTCTAAAGGATGACTCATCTAGTCTCCTTCCAAAATTTGGGATTTCAGAGCGATCGAAGGATGCATAATCCTCATCATTCTCATCCCTGTCATCCTAACTATCCTTTAAACTAAGGTGAGTTAGGGCAGCCTTTCTGCTCTTGGCCTTTCATGACCTGGGGTCTTGCAGTGGGTGGCCCCCCTCTCTCACAGTACCATGATGAAAACCTAACAAATGGGTGTCATATGTAGGTTGATCTTCTATGTCACTTACACTTGGGGCACATTGTCTCATCCTCTCATATCATTTTTTTATCATATCTTACCATCTCCTATTTTATCATCCTTGTCCATCATACCCATATACTTATCATATTGAGTCCATTCATCCTCCTTTTGATCTTGATAAAAATAGGGGGAAAAATGTTGAAACATCCTTTGGATATCTTTTGATATACCTCATCCTTCCAAACAAGCCTATCATCATCCTATTGTTCTAAGCATTCTCATAAAAATACAAAGTATTGTACCTAAAATGGGGCATGTTATTCCTATGTGACATAGTTTTTGGAAATCACATCCTTGCTCTCTTATGATGCATACATCCATTCCATTCACTATGACCTATCTTTTTTATCGATCCATCTATCATGAACCTTCTACCCCTTATCTTATCACCCACTTTTCCATTATCAATCCCATCTATATCCTTGCACCTAGACTTGGTTTTCCATTTTCATTGGTATGTAGCACAAAGACTACCCAAATTGTCCTTCATTGACATCTCAAAACATTTCAAAAAAAAGTCTTGAAAAAATATAAAAAAATCATAAAATGTCTTGAAAAAATCCTTTAAAATCATAAAAAGGTCTTGAAAAAAAAATCCAAAACAATCAAATATTCCCAAAATCCAAAAAAACAAAACATTTGAAAAATCCAAAAAAAATCAAATATTTCCAAAATCCAAAAAAAAATCAAATATCCATCAAAAACCTAAGCAATGAAATCAAATAATTTCCTCATCAATCCAATCATCAACCAATTCCATTCTTCAATCAAATCAATCCTTTAATCAAACTGCTCCAACTTAAATCATTCCAAGCAAATCAATTCCTCAATTCAATTCATCAATCAATTAATCAATCATCATTGTGTTGATCTAGGGATATATCATTCTCCACAATGACAACACTATCATCATCATCATCATCATCAATCAATCAATTAATAATTCATTTACAACTTGATAGGGGCAATACCTTGTTTGTTTTTGTATCATTTTTGCATGCTTGCTTGCTTGTGTGTGTTATCATTTCTATCTTTCATTTGCATCAAATTTGTATCATTCCAGCTAATATTCATATATTGTGTATGTTGGAATATATTTTTGCACTATCATTTGCATCTAAGGTCATATCATACCTTTTGTGCATTAGGAATTTAATTCTCTAAGTTTACTTCCTCATACATTTAGACAAGGCTATATTACGTCGGGGAACAAGACACATCGTCACCTTGGTCCTTATACCTTGGTGCATAACATCTAGTGTTTTATCAAACACCATGATTGCTCACATTCTTGCAACTTAACATATTATCCATCTTTTTTCATTTCATCCATTTTGAGAGCATACCCATGTTTGTTCAACCTACCTATCCTCTCGAGGGGGCATCATCATCATTATCCTATCTTTCCTTCATCATCCATTTTCTTTTACCCATACCTTAGCTTCTTTGAAATGATGTTACTTGACACAAATCTCATCATCTCAAACATCATCTCAAAGAGGGGCAAAATATAGTCACCTAAAATTGACCAAATCTTGTGACATTCACTTTTGACATCTTACAACACATTTTATTATAAACCTCACATAACCCCTTTCATCATCCCTATTATTTAATCTCTAGCCAATTAATTAAATAAATTATATTTAATTAATTAATCCATTTATCCTTTAACCATATAATTAAATAAATTCTATTTATTTAATTTATCCACATTCCCAAATAAATTAAATATTTATTTAAATTAATCCTTATCCTCTCACATCTCTTATAATTTAAATAATTCTAAATTATTTAAATTATTTTCCTAAATGACTTGATTCAATTTCTAAATTATCTCTCAAGATGAATTCATCACTTTCCAAATCATCTTGCAAGTTAATTTGGTCCCCTTTGCATTCTCCTCTTTAGTTAACTTGATCCACCTTCCATTTCTTCTCTCAAGTTGCATGATCAACTTTCTAGTTCCACTACTGCTCACAAAAAGGAAAGTTTCATCCCTTCATCCTCCCATCTTCACCTATAAATTAACCCAGAACCAAGCCATTTGCATGGATGATATTTCAAGTACCCATACTCTTTCAAATTGTCTCTACAATATTCCATCCATCATCTTTCATCTATCATCTATCATCTTCATCTTAGTGTTATGTTGTTGCAACAGTGAGCAACCAACATTCCTCCATCAACAATCCTTTGAAATCTTGCATTCTCATACGAGGTTGAGAAGAGCAATGGAGATCAATCAAGTTTAGTATGGAGATCGGTTTGCATTCGCTTGTTATTTTGATTTTCATGCTTTCTTGTACTCTATTGTGCTAGTTAGGATTCGATATCTTGTTGTTTTAGTTTTATATTCGATTTTCCCTAACTATAGTTAGCATTATTTTAATCATCGATTTTTTAGATAACTATAGTCTACAGCCACAATGTGATGTTTAATCACAATATTACAACTCCACACAAGTTGCTATATTTATGCACATAACATTCATTCATGCTAGTGATATTACATAGGATGACAAAAAGATCTTAAGGGAGTATCATTTTTATATCAGTGATGATCGCACACATTCTGCAGAGTTCATGCAAGGTTTCTTTCAGGTTTTCTACTATGATTTGGCTAGAAGGGGCATATCACTCCGATAGCATATCATATGGCTGGATAATTGTGCATCACAATTCAAGAACTTTTGGATGTTCTATTAGTTGAGCAAGGTGCATAATATTACAGGTGTCCAACATATGCAAAACTTTTTTGAGGCCGACAATGTAAAATTGACTGATGCAAAATCAATCGTCGAGTGGTGTAATGCTTCAATGGGTCCAAGTAATGAAGGTAAGACTTCATTTTCTAGATGTTTTTGTTTGATAGATGATAATAAATTTTCAAAATATGAGGATTTTTGTACATTGACAAGATCAAGCGAGCTACACTCTTTCAAAAGCTCTAATGTAGGTTCATGGAGTATCTATACATGGAAGATGGCATGTTTTTGTTCTTCATGTATAATTTAAGTCTGGAATGAGTGTGAGTCAAAGGAGTGGGTTGGTGAATGGTGGTTAAGAATTCTAAGCCCACTTCACATTATTCAGCTCTCGATGACACTACAAATTATAGAGATGCAATCATTCATTAAATTTTATCATGTATCGGATCTACTAGAACTAGGTAATATATCTACTTTCATAGTTTACAAAATTACTAGTTTGGTTTTACCTTGTATTTTTTTGTAATGTTCATTAAATTCATCTAACTAGATGCATATATCAATGCATGGAATTTTTATGCAATGATTATATATGAATACAATGAAGAGGGAACAAATTATTACTTGTGTCATTGTGTTGAGGGTAAAAATAAATTGGAGGCCCCAGTTATAGATGGAGAAAACATAGAATATCCTACAGATTCAATGGTCGGTACTGGAACATGGCTTAGAAGGTACCCAATTAAGAAGTCTAATGTCTAGTTGTTTGAGGAATTTGACACACATTGGAAGATTCTTCATTACTCAAACCTTGTCACGGTAGCCAATTTTCATTTGGTCAAATATGAGCGTAGACCCATGAACAAGAACTTGTGGAAGGTGTTTGAGTCTGACCATGAGGCAATACTTGAAACAATAAAGAGTGGAGCAGTCTCGAATAGTTTGTTGGATTGATTTATAAGTATGTACATTGAATTTATAAAGTCATGTTATTGATCCACCTATCATCTTCCTTCTCACCTGTCACCTATCATCTTCCTTGCTACCACAATGACTACCTTTATCTCATGGGTCTACCCTCCATTACTTTACCACTATATGCATCTTACTATGCTTTATGTTCCCTTTGACTATTGTACTCCTTTAGCCAAGGTGATTGTATTGATTTCACAATATACTTGTCTCATTAGTGATACAATTGATGTCCTTTAAAGCTACCCTCCTTTACCCCTTTGACTATTTTCCTCCTTGACAAATATACTTGAATTCTTAGTGATACATAATTAGGGTACTAGTATACATAAGTTATAGTTTTCTATAGATCTATTTGGTTTTTAAAATTTATCTTCAATTTTCACATATAGACCTCTTGGACTACCTTCCATATTGGTCATGGGTGTGATCTTGTGTAATTAGGCATCCTCATGTACATGGTTTTGATTTTGTGGTTCCTTGGGCTTAACATGCTTTAATTTAATGTTTAATGTTATATGTGAAACTTTGATTAGTACTGCACAACATATAATTTGGGAGTTCACATTTACTATTTGGCTATTTGGATCGCTTTCTTGATTTTCATTAGCTACATCCATGTCAACATTCACATTTTTTGGAAAAGATGGATCATTTTAAATAACCATATTAGTTTTTGTCTTCATTTTATTCTTGATATTTGTAATATTCTTCTCTAAGATAGGGTCATCATGTTCTTCTATTTCTTTAGTCTCAGTTGTAAAGTGTGCATTCCCCATCACACTAACATCTTCTTCCTTCATAATTGATTTTTTTATATTTAAGTTCTAGCTAACTTGATTAGAAATAGCAGCACCTAGCACTTGCGCATGAATCTATTCTCCTTCTTGTGTAATGTCAGACCCATTTTTGCTTCCTCTTAAAGAACTTTGACTAATCATGACCCGTTTTTTCTGCCCCTTAAGAAACTCTGAATAATTTTTTGAGGGTTTAAGTAAAAATACATGGGATGATGAGATCTATGATGATAGCACTTATTATTTTAGGACCAATCTTCTATTTTTTTACATATTTACATGTTTATTAAAAACTTGTACCAATGATCTCTAAAGAGCCTTATGCAAAAAAGAGGCAAACTTTGACTAGCTATTTTTCAAAAATCACAACACTTGCATCCATTCCATTTGAAGGTACAAGGTCATGTAGGGTCCCTCTACAATAACCTATCTCACTTTTCCATGTCTCCAATCCATTTGGCCATGGTGACAAGTTTTCACATGTTGGAAAAATCATCAAACACATGCAGTGTAAAGTTGCAAAGTGGTGTAATTTTCATTCTATTCCTTGTGCAACCAAACTGACAATTCAAAAAAAATTGGGTAGGAAGGTTTATTCTAGTAAAGGTCCTCTTTTTTTACCTCGGCATGCCAGATTGTTCCAGGCCACATTGTATTAGCGATCTCTTAAGAGCCCTAAGGGCAAAAAAGTGACAAACTTTGACAATCTCTTTGACAAAAATCATTCCACTTACAACCATTTATTCTAAAGGTAAAGGTTCATGTAGGGTCCCTCTATAATAACCTCTCTTAGTTTTTATATCTCCAATCCATTTGGCCATGGTGACAATGTTTTAGATGTTGCATAAAGTGTCATTTGTATTGAAGAGAAAGTTGTCAAGAGGCATATTTTTGTTATGTTAGTCATATGGCCAAATGAATATTTCTAACACATTTGGATGCGTGGTTTTATGCTAGGAAAATTCATTTTTCTCACCCCAACACGTAGGATAGTTCCAGGCTACATTCTATCAATGCTTTCTCTTAAGAGACCTAAGTGCCAAAAAGTGGCTAATTTTGATGAGTTATTTCTCAGAAATTATAGAACTTAAAAACATTACATATAAAGATATAGGGTCTTGTATGGTCCCTCTACAATAACCTCTCTTATTTTTTCATATCTACAATCCATTTGGTCATGGTGACAATTTTTCACATGTTGAAAAAATTGTCAAATGCATTGAAGAAAATGTTTTCAAGAGGCATATTTTTTGTTTTGTTCATTGTGTAACTAGACTGATAGTTCCAACACATCTAGGTGGGTAGGTTTATTCTATTAAATGTCATGTTTTGTACCCTAGCATGCCGGATTGTTCCAAGATACATTCTACCAACACTTTCTCTTAAGAGACCTAAGTGCCAAATGTGGCTAATTTTTATGAGCTATTTATCAAAAACCATAGCACTTAGAAATATTTTTTTTGATGGTATAGATTCTTGTAGGGTCCCTCTACAATAACCTCTCTCATATTTTCATATCTCCAATCCATTTGGCCAGGGTGACAAGTTTTCACACGTTGAAAAAATGTCAAATGCATTGAAGAGAAAGTTGTTAAGGGGCATAATTTTTGTTTTGTTTGTCATGCGGCCAAATTGATAGTTCCAACACATTTGAGTGGGTATTTTTTTTTATAGATAAGGTCCTATTTCACACCCCAACATGTTGGATCGTTCTAGGCTATGTTCTATCGATGCTTTCTCTTAAGGGATGTAAGTGACAAAAAGTGGCTAATTTTGATGAGCTATTTCTTAGAAACCATGAAACTTAGAAATATTTCATCTAAAGTTACAAGGTCTTGTAGGGTCTCTCTATAACAACCTCTCTCAATTTTTCATATCTCCAATTCATTTGGTCATGGTGATAAGTTTTCACATGTTAAAAAAATTGTCAAATGCATTGAAGAGAAAGTTGTCAAGAGGTATAATTTTTGTTATGATTTTCATGTGACCAAACTAATAGTTCCAACATGTTCAGGTGGGCTGTTTTATACTATGAAAGGTTTTTTTTGCACCTTGTCATGCTAGATTGATCTAGGCTACATTGTACTGGTGATCTCTTAAGAGCCCTAAATGCCAAAAAGTGGTGAACTTTGACGATCTATTTCTTAAAAACCATGACACTTAGAAACATTATTTCTAAAGCTATAGGGCTAGGTAGGGTCCCTCTATAATAACCTCTCTCAATTTTTCATATATCCAATTCATTCCACCATAGCGACAATGTTTTAGATGTTGCAAAAATTGGTAGTTGCATTCAAAAGAAAGTTGCAAAGTAGCCTAATTTTTGTTCTATTTTTCATGCAGACAAATCGATAATTCCAATATGTCTGATTGGGTGGGATTATGGTAGGAAAGGTCTTTTTTCTCACCTCATCACGTCAGATCGATCTAGGCTACATTGTATAGACGCGTCCCTTAAGAGCCCTAAGTGCCAAAAAAGTGGTGAACTTTGATGAGTTTTTTGTCAAAACTCGTGAGACTTAGGAACATTTTTTCTAAAGGTATATGGTCATGTAGGGTACCTCTACAATAATCTCTCTCAGTTTTTCATATATCTAAGTTGTTCCACCATGGTGACAATATTTCAAATGTTGCAAAAAGTATCGATTGCATTCAAATAATGTTGCAAGAGAGCCTACTTTTTGTTTTGTTTGTCATGTGTCCAAACCAATAGTTCCAACACATTAGGGTGGGTGTATTTATGGTAGGAAAGGTGTTTTTTCACACCCGAGCACACCAGATCGTTCTATGCTACATTCTACAGATGCTTTTTTCTTAAAATCCCTAAGTGCCAAAAAGTGGAAAACTTTGATGAGATGTTACTCAAAAACCATGACACTTAGAAACATTTTGTTTAAAGTTATAAGTTCACATAGGGTCTCTCTATAATAACCTCTCTCAATTTTTCATATATCCAAGTTGTTCTATTGTGGAAATAATGTTTCAAAAAGTGTTAGTTGCATTTAGTAAAACATTGTCGAGAGGCATTGTTTACATTCTTCATCTCATGGGGGTAAACTGACTATACCAACACATTGAGGTGGCTACAAAATAAGTCCACTTTACGACTTTTTTGTCAACGTAGGTGTCTTTATACTCTTATGGCTAAATGATCTACACCAAAGAACTAGTCTCTTCTGTTGATTGAACTCAATGCAGTCATAAATGTTTTAGTCAATATAGGAATACATTTTTTGAGATGAAGGAAACTCTAGGCATGAATAATACATCTATAAATTTAAGTAGTGATCAGTCAACTAGAGGATGGGTACTTGAATATAGTTGAATAAAATTATTGGAAACATAGTATAAATTGTTTGTACTTTGGCTTGGATAAAATTTGATTCCATAACTATATACCAAAAATATGACATCCAAGACCACAAACACATAGTGGTGTATGAAATATAATAATTAACCAACAAATATAGGTGAAATGATTATGAATATCACCATAAAAAACTTAATAAAAAATACCAAACATAAAATATCAGTGGGAAACTAAAAAAGGTAAAGGCACATCATGATAAAAATCATCACATCCTCATTCTCTTCATTTTATCAATACAACAAAATATTAGGAATGAATAGATATAAAAGCATATTATTCAATAAATTGTGATAATGCTTACAAAAAATAATACATAAATCTACAAATAAGTTATGAAACATGGAATACACTTGGATTTTAAATATTTGAAGTAAACCATCTACAAATATCCATTGAAGCTTGTCATTATATAATGGAGGCAACATATTATTATCAAAAACTTGAAATCTATAAATATAATCCTTAATTAGCTCTTTTTCCTAAGAACGGATTGGAATAACATTAATCATTTATAGTTACGTCAAATCATTATTCATTTATTTAAATAATTATTTATAATGCAAACATGGACACCATCAATAAAAAAAGATATGTATTAACCAAATAGCCATATAGGCATACATCAATATATGTCGATATAAGTATAACACATAAAAAAAATCCATATAGGCTTACAAAAATGTCATATGGGCATATAATCTCACATATATGCAATAAAAATATATGTTCAAAAATGCCATATAGGCATACAAGAAAGGACACTAATAAATTATCATTTCCCTCCATGTGAAGGAAACAGATCATGAGAAACCTTTGATTATCAAGGGGATGGAAATTTATGCGATGGTGGTCTACTTCAAATTCGTTCATTGAACCTCCTATTTAAAGATTCATGGAGCTGCACCTATTACAATAAAAAGTATAGACATTAATATATATGAATTACATCATAAAATGAAATATTTAACAAAATAATCACTTACCTCAACCAAATGATCTCTCTCCTCATCCAAAAAAATGACACACTCATGCTCTGGAGTTGTGAATTCCTATAGCAACCATCTAGATAGAAATTAAACTACAAATGAATAATCATTTGATTTTTCAATAATAGACAACTAAAACAATGAATATAATGTGAAATTTACTAATCTGCCTCATACCTTTGTCAAAGGCATCGAGCTTGATATTGTTGCAGTGACACCATGCTCCATTATCCTATCAATATCAGGAGGAGTATCTACTTGCATCATCTAAAAATAAAACAACATTATTCCATTACCAAATCTAGAAATTCATGACTACATTTTAGAAATAGATATTGATTTCTAAATTGTTTAAGGGGATCAAGTTAGTTTTTGGTAAAAATGGTTTCAATTTGTGTCTTCCTACTAACAAGTGTTGTAAGTTCATAGTTTTTGATAATGTGTGCATCCTTGTTTAGACTTTAATTATTGATAGTATGTGGGTCCCTATGCATATTTTGTATGATATCATAAATAACTATGTTTCACTATATCTTTTATTTACAATAGTTAGACCATTTTCAATAAGGTGAACAATTGGATGCAACCCCTATTGAATTGAATGATCAAGTGTGACCATATTGATGATGATGCAATTCATGGCTTATAATGTATGACATAGTAAAAAAAAATGAGTACTTATTGAATTATATATTGCTTCATAGTTTAATAGGTGTGTATTGGACTATTGCAAATTAGTTTTAGTCTAGTTATGAATCCCATAACTATAGTGAATATGGCATAACAAGGGGATTTATTAGGATTTATTGTATTATGGATAGATTAGAGTTAATGTTTTACCATTGCATAGTAAATACTTACTTAAGAATGTGATTTGGTTTGTATAGGATGATGTTTACTAGAGATAAAGAAACACTAAAATATTTTGAACCTAATATATTTTTATATGAATACCATTTTAGTATTACAACTTAAAATTTATGAGCAATAGAGGATTATGTAATATTTATTGTGAGAATTAGTGTATGTTTTGGGGTATAATTAAGTGATCGTAAACATGAAATACTATGCACCATGTCTTGATTGAATGAAAACTTCACAATGTATCTTCACTATTTAATAGTGGTTGTGGGTAAAGAAAGAGCTTTCAAAAATACTCAACCATAAAATAAATATATATATATATATATATAACATTATATAATACAATGTATTTTTGTAGAGGATAAATAAAGTTCATTGGGACAATGAGGTAAATAAATTTATCAAATTAAAGTATATCAAGGAATGAAGAGTCATGTTAAAAATAAAAGTTAATGGATATAGGACAATTTAGCATTATTGAAAGGGATGAATGTCAAGATTTTAATGAATATGGTGAAGTTGGCGTGTCTCATAATGAATAGATGTTCTACATAGTCATGTATGTGGATCAATTTCATATAGGATTAGATTCAATGAATGATAACATACAAATTAGCCCTAGCTATTCATTTGTTGCCTAGATAATTGATTATGAGTTTTGATGAAGAGTTGTGCAAATAACATAATCACATAGAACAATTAGGTTTGGTCGATGGAGGTCCAAAGAGCTAATACAATAAAGATATTTATAGAAGGTGGATAATTAATTGACACCACTAGCCTATATTTTTGGAGGTCAATAATATGAACAAATGAAATTCATACATTATGAAGTAAATAGAAACTTGAAATCAAATTAATTAAAAAGTACAAATCATACTTACAAACTATCTAGAACCTTCAAGTCATTAAACATTATTCAATTACAAAATACAATTTTTTATTTGAAATTAAAAATACTTCGTATTAATTGAGTGAAACTTCGATGATGACCTCCATTGCCAAGTTTTGTCATCCAAGGTCCAAGATTAACATGTCCAGCATCCAAAATGAGATATAAGAATATCATTCATATAATGTTCAACTATTCACATGTAATATTTATAATTATTTACTACTTATATACCTGTGCAGTAGACATTGCCATGTAATAGGGAGGTGGAGGACCACTATAAACAGGGTGAACACTATGACCTTGAAATTTCATTATAATCATTCAACTAATTTAGTTAGTTTTAAATTTCAAAAATGAAATTTAATAAATTAAATTAAATGATCTTGTTGACATTTACCTGACTATCAAAACAGAATATGTCACTCAAGAGGGCATCTACCATAACCATCTCATCAGCTACAAATGTACGTTGGGAACATGCATCTTGATTGTCCTTAGGATCACAAACACAAAGTGACCCACAAGCCTAACATAAATGAGGTGGAACTCGAATCCTCAAAGAATCACTTGCCTCACCTTGTGCTAGAGGCCTAGTATGTCATATGAGGCTCTGAGTGAGGGAACTAATCGACTGCAATGCATCCACCTCAACACTCTCCTTCACAATGGAAGCGATAGTGACATGCTCATACATTGGTATAGCAAGTTGTCTCGCTAGCTATTGTGCATCGATATGTGCCTCCACTCTATCTTGTGCGGAGCCCCCATTTCTACCTTATAACTCTCGCATGTCAAAATAGTTTGGGATTTTATTGTGGATAAACTCACAATTGAGTTTCCTCAAAAAATATTGTGGTACCTCATTGTTATTGCATGGAGGATGGTAAAAAACCATCCACTACCTTTCCAAAAAATAGTTGTTTATCCCTTGGTGGTTGTACCAATGGATAGGGAACCTCTTGCATGTAGGATGTAAGGCTTGATTCATTCCAGGGTTCATGAATAGTGCACATAAGTCAGATTTTGAAAAAAAATCATCTTTAACTTGTTTATATGATAATTTGTCTGCATAAGACTTTCTAAGCTCTAGTCTCTTCTCAGACCAACTATTTTTTTTCTTCCTAATTGAATCTACATGATATATTATGGATTCAAGTGATTGAGCAAGTATGGTTCTATGTGAGGTTGTGCGTGAAGGATCTCTCAACCTTACAATTAACTCCTTGATTTTTTTTTGTTATTTTCAATTTTCCCCATTAAATTTTTGTGTGTTCCTCGAGCATGATGAGGAATTGTAGGAGGTATTTGTTGAGGTTGTTTTGCAGCAAACATGAGGTGAATTAGGATTTTCAAGAGGATTTTGAGGAGGATTTTGGGGTGCATTAACATTTCTTGAAAATTAAATAAATTTACATCAAAAAACATATTCAATCTACCTATTTAATACCAAACTCAGACAAAAACCAACAATAACTTACTCCTTTGACCTCCCCGATGTCATGGAAACATTTTGATGAAGAATTGGCAAACAAATGGAGCCATTTTTGGCTTCCTAGAATGTGAGCTCGTTGAAAGTGGGATGACCACTTTTTGGCCCCCCATCTTTCTACACCCGCCCTATAGACACCCCAAATGTACCTCTAACCTTGATCTTACTATTTTTTATTAAATAAATAAATAAATAATTATTTCCATAATCTACCACTATCATATTCTCATAATTAATTAAACAAATCAATACTTAATTAATTACACTTTTCCTTTAATTTCCACTTCTTCCTTAAGGTTAACTAATTAAACCAATTTGATTAAATAACCTGAGCTCCTAATTCCTCCAATTCAGTTAATTAGTTAATCCATGATTAGCTGATTAATTGAATCTAATTAATGACATGACTAAAAATTCAATCTATACCTCCATTCTTCTCAATCATATCCATCCATTGAACATTGTATCTTGGATTAATTTTCCTCATGGAAAATCTATAAATTGAAGGTCTTCCCCTTCTATTTCAGGAAATAAAACATGATATCCACTGATCATATATCCATATAATGTCATCATGTTGTCATTTCCTTAATCAATCATCTTATCCCAAAGTTATGCTACTAATTTCCTAAGTAACCTACATACATTCATCCACTTAATCTTGTGAGAACATCAAGAGAGTATTGGGTAAACTCTTCATTTAGCTTAATTGAAGGACCAAGGAAAGGCAGGTAAAAAATTATTTGCAAGAATTTGACCTTTAATTTTCCATTTCATTCATTATGGCATGCCTAGTGGAACTCACATCCCTATCACTATTTTTTTTAGTTTTCTATGAGTTCTTATGTGCAAGTTAGCACTTTAATACTTTCTGTAACTAAGGAAATTTTCCCAGGGTTAGCAAATCAAATGAAAAACATAAAAACCCAAAGTGATAATTAAGTGCAAAGGAATAAAATGAAAACAAATGAAACAATCTTACTAAAATGTCTTCATTATCCATGGTTGATCTCCATTATACCTTCTCAACTTGCTGAAAATGTGATGTTGCCCTCATATTTATGATGAGCAATCTAATGACAATGACAAGCCCTAAGCAAATGTTGAAGGATTTGAGTAACTACATGTTGTAAGCCTTTAAATATGTCTAAATTATGCCAAATGAAATGTAAATGTGTCTATGACAAAATGACAAGATTGCAAGATCATGAGGTTGCAAGATGACAAAATGAGACCAAAATTGCCATTTTATAGAAAATGCAATTTTGAGTGAATGGCCAAGATTAAAAGTTGACAAGTGCCCTAGAATCAATGGACAAGATTCAATATGACAACTCATAATTAGGGTTAGGGAAAATTAGGTCAAATTTGAAATGAATGGACAGGATTATTTTTAGAAAATCAAATCAAGGTTTGACAATGCATGTGACAAGAGATAAGATTGGCACAGAAAAAGAGGTGGTTGGAGAATCAAATAATCATAGAAATTATTTGATTTTTGAAGGACAAAGACTATTTTGAATTAAAAATTAAATTTAATTCAAAAGGTGGGGTCACATGACAGTAAATAATTAATTTGAATTATTTACTGAAAAGAGGGAAATTAAAAAGTGGGACTATTTTAAATAAATAATTTTATTTAAAATGAGCACAGACAAAGAGGTGATAAGAGAAATTAAATAATAAAAATTATTAAATTTAGGTGGCTAATGGATAATTAGATAATAAATATATTATTTAATTATAGAAGAATGTGACAAAGGGAATCTTTTGAATTAAATATAATGATTTAATTCAAAATTCAAGAGAGTGGACCAAATTAAATAAATAAAATTTATTTAATTTAGGAGAGAAAAGGCTAATGAATAATTAAATAATTAAAAATAATTATTTAATTATAGTGGAAAATGGACAAAAATTAAATAAATAAGAATTTATTTAATTTTAGAAAGAAGAGGACTCAATTAGTGACGTAATTAAATAAATAATCAAGGAGGAATAAAGATAAAAGAAAATTAATTAATTAAATAATTAAAATTATTTAATTAATAGAATAATTATGACTTTAAAAAATAATTAAATAATTAAAATTATTTAATTATCAAGGACAAAAGGGGAAATGATGAAGAATTTAGAAATCACAAGCTTGGGACAATTTTTAGTGTCTACACTTTCGCTCTATATTTCAATTCTTATGTTTCCATATCAACACTTTCACATCCCACGATGCTTACATAGTTTCTATATTTCTTAAAATTTTATGTCTTGTTTATAATTGTTCTTACTATTTATTGACTTCTTGTTGCTTTTTGTGTAGGTTATTTGTATTATTTTATTGTTTCCATCATTTTTTAACCCTTAGTTTGTAGGATTTTTTTTCTTTCAAGTGTTTTTGTCTTAGCTTGGTTTAAAAACTTTCTCTATAAAGTGACCCATGTGCAATGTTGAAACCTTATATTCATGTGTCTCATCTTTTATTATCCTTTTTCCAAAGTTTTTCATTCAACCCTATCCACCATCTATTGATAACTTATCTAATAAATACACCTAAGATAGCCTTCTATGTTGAATCATTGTTAGATGAAGAACAAAAAAACTTGGAAGTATTCCTTAAAGAGTGAAGGGAAAAATTTGTATGGTCCTACACAAATATTCTTAGGCTCGATCCTAAAGTGGTCATGCATCACCTAGCAATCTATCCTGAAGCAAATTCAATAATCAAAAACTAAGATGCACCCTTAGATAGCATTATTGGTTAAACTGGAATTACAAAAACTCCTTGATGTTTGATTCATGTGATCAATCGACTATCCTGAGTGGGTTTTCAACTGGGTGCCAATCTCCAAACTCACTGGGGGCATTAGAATATGCACAGAATTCATGGATTTGAACAAAGCATGTCTAAAATATGACTTTCATCTCCCAAACATCAACATCATTGTCGATCTAACCACAATACATGAAATTTTATCACTCATGGGTGAATTTTTAGGCTATAACCAAATCATGATTGCTAAGGAGGGCCAACATAAAATAACATACACATGTCCATGGGGAAATATTGTTGGAATATGATGTTGTTTGGGCTAAAGAATTTTGGAGCAACTTATCAAAGTGTGATGAACCTAATCTTCCATGACATGATCCATAAAATAGTCAAATACTATGTGGATGATATTTTAGCCAAATCAAAGACAAGGAAAGAGCACATAGAAATATTGGGACCAACTAGGACCAACCTTTGACAGGCTTGAAGAATATAAGGTATGATTGAACCCGAAAAATTATGTCTTTGGGGTTGCATTAGACAAGCTTCTTGGTTACATAGTATCAAAAAGAGGGATAGAGATAGATCCAACAAAGGTGAAAGAAATCTTAGACATGGAGCCACTACAAACATTGAAACAAATGTGATGTCTATAAGGAAGGTTACAATCCATCAGGAGATTCATAGAGCAATTATCAGATAAGATCCACCCTTTCTCTCACCTTCTCCCTAAAGAAATAACATATAAGTGGGATGAGAAATGTGATAAAGCCTTTTAACAAATCAAGGACTTGAAACTGAAAAATATGTTCACCAAAATGAAATACAGAAAAATATTTTTGTGTTGTGTATAAAGGACCTATTTTCCTTATTTCATTCAAATTGCAAGCTACAAAGTGTAAATGAAGAACACTAATCAAATCTGACTGAAACAGTAATCAAAAAGAAAGATCTGGAAACGAGAAAACAATGTGTACCTTTCAAAACCAAATGTACTAGTTTTTGGGGCCCCATCAAAACCTGTTTTACCCTTAATCAAAAACAATGTGTACCTTTCACCAAAATTCACCTTTTGAAGCTCACCGAGGATTCATTTTCCCTACAATGAATGGGTCATGGCTAGGGTTTCTAGAAAATACTTTTTGGGTTCTCTTCTACTCGGTTTGTATTCTCATATTCCAGGTGTTCACTATCATACAGCTGGAAATAAAATCTATAGAGGATTTTCTATGATTTTACAACTTTTCTTGCAACTTTGACAACTTTGAAACTTTCTTCAATTTTTCTCTTCAAAGTATTTTCAACCTAAAATCTGCAATCACACATTAAAGAGAGAAAAATATTGTTTTGTAGGTGAATGGGGGTTCACCTTGGTCAAACCCTATTTTGGTAATTAAACCTTGTAATGAAATGAAACATGAAAGAAAGAATGATGAATGAAAAATGTTGTGTAATAACTCACCAAACCTTATTAAAAACCTTGGATAACAAATCTGCAAACTTGCATGAAGAGGCCTCAATGGATGTAGATCTTGATCATGAAACTTGATTAGAAACAATGTCATTTAATATTCTTGAATTGATCTTGAATACTACATCAACATATGATCTCAAAAACCATGCATGATGCAATGCATCTTTAACACGATGATAGGAACCTTTATTGCTGTAATAATCTTCTACAAATATTCCCTTGAAATGCCTTGAAAATTCTCTATCAATGCTCTTGTGAAACCTTACGATGCTCTATTTTGAAATTCTAGGATCTTCTCTTGAAATTCTAGGTGAAACATAGTGAAATAACCTTGTATTTATATGTATCTTAAGATTAATTCTTGAAATTCAAATATCACAAGCCAATATTAAATTATAGTTTTGAAATCATTAGAATACCACCAAAAACATATTTCAAAGGGGTGTCATAGGTCTAAGTGAGGACCCATTTAGCATAGGTCGAATGGGTCCTAGGCCACTTACCTAGGACACACACCGGTCAATGCTAAACATTATATAAAAATGGGGTCCTAGATCTATGTGAAGACCTATTCGCCCTATGGTGAATCGGTCCTTGGTCACTTACCTAGGACACACATCTTCCAAAGTTAAGTGTTGTGTAATGGCATTTATGAATGTCAGATTTTATCCCTCAAAATTTGTATTTAATTAGGCTTGGATTCAAAATAAAGGGTCCAATTAAGAAAAATTAACCTCTATCAATTAATATATCCCTAGATTGATGTGAAAGTGAAAAGGTACACCTTAAAACACCAAAAATAAGGAAAAATTAATTCCATTTTATTTAAAAGGGCCCTAAACTTAATGTGAATGTGAATGACATATTACAACACTAAATTAAAGCATAATTAAGCTCATTTATTTATTAATTATTCCCAAATTAAGTGTGAAAAAGGGATACTTTTTCCTACACTATATTTTGCCCCCACTTTAGTGAGAGGATGACCTCAAGTCAAACTCACACTAAAGTAGACATTCAAGAAACTTATGGATGCAAAAATTACAAAGATACATAATAATACAACATGAAAGACTAGGAAGATCAAGCATAGACTGTCCAACGCAATTTGGAACACATCTAAGCTTTCAGTTTGCACTCACTCTGAGTTAGAGGAACTTTAGGTTGCCCACTAGGTGAGTCTTCCAATAAAGTGGCTTAGTTAGAAATTCATGCCAACTCTACACGCTCTCACCATACAATGAGAATCATGCCTTTGTGTCGGCTCTCATCATACTAACCATACCAAAGTTATCCCTCTAATAACTTCAATAAAGTGCCACAAGGCAAGGCTCCATAGGAAAGCAAGGTGTGTTATGCTAGGTGGCCTTGAATCTAGGGTTCAAGCTTCACAAGGTTATCAAGTTGTGCTATGCCAAACACGTATGAACATTATATATATAGTTTTTTGTTCAAAGGGATCTTTCTGAGTTTGTGTAAGGTCTTCTTCTTAGGGAACATCATGCCTAATATCTCCAAGAGAGGACAAATCAAGAGTAAAAGATTCACAACAGGGAATGTAGTTCATCACATCACCACTAAGAGGAAAGTCATATGCTAAGAAATATCAAACTTTGGAGGACATCAAACCCAATGACACCACCAAGAAAAGGACACATCATAAGAAAAAATAAAATCACACTATGAAATATGAAAAATGTCGAAAGATATCATCGATGTATGCCCCCACTTTAAAGTAGTTGCTAGCACCATTCTTGTGAAATTTATTTGAAGTAGCCAATGTTCAATCCTAAGACATGAGAGCTTCCTTGAAAAGCCCTATTCCAAGTCATATGTCTCTGAAATAAAACTACACCATGAAAAAGGAAGGAGGGGTTGCCCTCAAAAATAAATAAGGGATCTATAGGTTCGGGGTTAGTATTTCTTTTCTCCAATGTTGTTATAGAGCTTGAAAATGTCATCATTCCCCATATACTCATAGAATGGGAAGAATGACACATAAATAGCAAAATCAAAGAAAAATCATTTTGGGTCAACATGGAAGAGACCTAAATGTCTTGATGTCTTTCTTCATCCGCAAAAGGAAAACACAAGACAAACGAAAAGGAAAATGGTTATGACATAGAGAAGAATATAGATACATATAGAGGAATGCACAAATAGAGAGAGATACATAAAAACAAAAAAGTATAGGGGGGTCACATTACACACATGCAATCACATAAATAAACATGAAAAGAAAACAATGCAAAAGACTAGTAGGGCACATGTGATTAAACCTATAGCACGTCGTCTACATCCCGATCTTGATCAATGTATATGAAAGGTGGGAAACTAGCCAAAGGGACAATGTCAAGTGTTGAGCTAGGAAATGCACCAAGTTAAACACTCTTATCATCAATTAAGTTCATGGAAGAGGAGAACAATGAATTCAACTCATTATGATTTTTTCATCATTTTTTGTAATATCAATTTCATCATCTAAATTAATCACAATAGGAGGTCGAATGATAATGTCTCTGGAAGGTTCTTATTTATATTGCAGTGAAGGTATAGAGTCATTGTGCATTTCTTTAGGAAAGTTCAGATTTTTGTTTTCGATGTTGATCTTTTCTTATTTATTCTGTAACATACAAGCAATAGCACAACATCTATGCCTATGCTCTCTAGCTTTTCGATTTTGTTTCAATCTATTGTCAATTTTTGATTGTGTAGGAGAGGGTTTGTCAACCATAGGTTTATTTTCTTTCCTTAGGGGAGGAATGAAAGGAACCATAGGAGGTTGTTCAACCACTTTCTCTTTGGCTTTGTAAACTTGTTGATTTTAGGAGGCACAACGGGATTGTTTTGATTGTCCAATGGTCTCTTATATGAAATGGTAGGATGATTTTAGATGTTTGGAATGGATTTTGGTTCAATCATGGTTTCATCAAAGATAGGTGGCTCAATCACAAGTTAAGGCTATTTCTAAGGGATAATTCTACTATGCACTTTGCCTTAAATTTGGATATGATCTTTGAACAAGAAGTCTTTGTGGGGTCTAATAGGTTCAATAGGATCGGGCCAAAAGAAATCCAATGAAA